>JARHVA010001376.1:3272500-3277500 GCA_037957365.1 Torreya grandis
TAAAGAATCTAATTCTCTAAATTGTTTTCCTCATGGAAAAAATTTATGTGTTTTAGACTATAGTTTCCCTTCAAAAATTGAATTTTAAAAATAGCTAAAGTAGTCTAATTTGGTATCTGAGTCTCGATCGTAATTATCAGTAGTTAAAATAATTTGTTTATGGTATTGCATTAACTTTTATCTCAATCGACCTAAAAATGGACCTCAATTCTAAAAGGCTTTTGCAGGGGAAATCTTTTTACCTTGCTTAGCAAATGCATTATGGAATAGACATCTAATACATGGTTATAAATTGGTTCTGTGAAAAATGAATGTTGTTTACAAATAATTTTACCTTCATATTAACTTAAGATATTTTGGTTTCTATTTTCACTACCATTTGATATTTTTAATAATTCTTTTCCAAATAAAAATAATTCATAAATTTCTTATTTTTCATTTTAATCTATGAAGTCACTTTACAAAGGAGGTTGTAATAATCACCCAATCTAATAATTTTTTAATATGAAAATTGTAACCTCTAAATTTTAGTTTCATATTCTCTTATAAATTTTTGTATTTAGTTTTAAGCTCTGTTTGATATTTTTAGTGAGTCCTCCTTGAACCTTGTTTATCATTATTTTTTCTGAGAATGACAAAAAATATCATTAAGTATTGTTTGGTTTGACATTCATTTTCCTCATATTTTTAAAATGAAAATTTTAACCTCTAAATTTGAGTTTCATATTCTCTTATAAATTTTTGTATTTATTTTTAAGCTTTATTTGATATATTTAGTGAGTCCTCCTTGAACCTTGTTTATCATTATTTTTTTTGAGAATGACAAAAATATCATTAAGTATTGTTTAGTTTGACATTCATTTTCTTTATATTGTTTACCCTTATTTTAAAATAATACTTATATTGTGATGATTTTATCATAAAAATTTGACCCATTGATTTATAATAATATAAAACTTTCTCTAGGTATTTATTCCATCATCATTTTGCATCCTTTGTAGCCTTGTCAAACCTTTGTAGCCTTAAAATTAATGTTGACTTGTTTAACTGTGGCATTGACCCAATTATTCTTGTGATTGTGTTTATTATTAAATTTATACTTATAAAAGTTACTAAAGATATAATGTGAACCTCCATGTGTTGCAAAGTTATACTTATAAAATTTATTTTCTATTTGGATGTAGGTTTCATAGAAAATTTATAAAGAGAATTGAAACTTGTCTATCCTTAAGTGTTTGTGCACGACTTCAAATCATTTTGGATCCATCTTGGGTTAGATCGATGGCACCTAACTCACTAATAATTGATTCAAGTTTTATTTAATCCTTTAATATTTTTACATTTTACTTTAGGTAGTAGATCATAGTGTAACTAGTTGGATCACATTTTTATAGTGATGTCGTGTTTCTATGTTCACTTGAGTTTGTATGACATGTTCATTTTATTGCATTTATATGCATAAAATTTAATGTGTTCCCTGGAGGATTATAAAGAAAATTGTGTGATTTTTGTGTGTGTTTGAGGTTTAATTTTTGGGCATTACATTTTGGTATCAGAGCATAGTTAAACATTGGGAGCTCTAGAGTGTTTGGTGTTCTGCTACATGTATTCTACAACTTCTAATCATATGAGTTCAAGTGTAATGACATGATGAGAATGTACATATTTATTGACATGGACTACATTGGGAATTACTAAATTTTAATTATAGGATTCATTGCATTAGTGGATGGGAGAATTCATTAGAAAGAACTCACTTTTTATATTACTTACTATTGTGGTGGAGTATCTATCGACTATGGACCATTGGACCTTGAAGTGAATAAAATAATGAAATGGTGAACTCTTATTTTTGATTGTATTACTCTCATGTCTCATTAATGGATGGTTATGTTGGGTTTTTTTTTTTTTGGTTAAAAATAGTTTTATATGGAGAAAATTTATATGTATGTATGTTTGTGCATGGTAAATACCTACTCCCTATATACTTTTAATTATTATGTATTAATTTATTGAGTGAATATAAATCTAATAACCAAATGTGTATATAGTTAACAATATTATAAAATTGATTTTTTGTAAATCAAACTATTAGTAATGGTGGCTCTAAGTTAGTATGTTCTAGTTAGTGATTTGTTGTTCATCTTGGTTAAGCCTAATCCATAAGGTTATAAAGAGGCCTTGTTTTATTCTGTTATAGTTATGGAATTTAGTTAACCCTAGCATGTTTTTGTTATAAAACTGTATGATACTTAATATAGTTTGGATGCCTTACATTTTAAACAAGAGTGTTGTAAGTTCTAACCCTATCCTTGAGTTATGTAGTTTAAACCTTCTATGTAATCACAAGTGATTCAAGAGTAAGTGTGCAAGTAGGGTCTTGATAGATTGATTTTGTGTCCCCTTTTTCATTATGAATAATGAATTTACCTTCCTAAATATGAGAGAATTAGTAAGATATTTAATTTTTGCTTGAGATGACTATTTGTGTTGCGATTACAATTCACTTAGGTATTCATTGTAGCATGGAATAGTGGTTGTATCTGATTACTCTATTTTGGACATGCTAATTGAGGTTGAATAATGATTTATCAGTATGAACCAATTGTGATGGTAAAACTACTAAGATATTTGCATTAGTGATATTACATGGGAGTTATTAACACATTATTATTTTATAGTAAAACAAGACAACTATGATTGAGCATAGTGTTTTTTATAGAAAAGCATTTGAGTTAATTGCAAAAATCAAAAATAACATATTATTTATTGAGAGAATTGCATGTCAACTAATTCAGAGACTTTGGGATAGTTGATAGATTTCTTGGGGTATATTTGGCACTAGGTACTAGGAATGATTTTCACACTTGGTTTATTTATACATAACTATATCATCACTTTTTACTGGGGGGGCATAGGGAGGATTAATGTTGTTATTGTTTCTCCTACCTCTAGGAGTTAGTCGAGTTACTTTTTCTCTATGACTTATGGGAGGTAATTGAGTTTTATTGATTCCTTCTCCCCTTGGGTGACTTTTATAGTCACATAGTTTGAGTAATGTGATGTTTTTGATTTTACATTGAGAATTATCACTAGTCGTTGAACTTGAATTTACATTTAATTATTCTTTGAGTTTTGAACATTTATAATTTATTTTAATTAAACTTTAAGTAAATGAATTTACATTTGATTACAATTGAATTTTTTTTCTTTTTATTTTGTTGACTTGATAATTGTAACTTGGACTTGTTTTATTTATTAGCACCAACTTCTTTTGAACTTGATTCACAATTTTCTAATTTATTTTTCTGATCTCATTAGCTTATTGACTCTTAAATTGATTATTTTGACATGATTAATCAGAATTATTATGGTATTTTAGTTTTTTAACTAATTTTGGTTATATATATATATATATATATATATGTTATAATGTGATCAGTGTACATTATTTAGGGGAGAAGAATTGAAAAGGCTATTGGGTCAAGATGGGAACCTGTGTGGGACAAGTTCGTGACACCTTCCTTCCCAACCACCAAAGGTGGTGTTGATTATATATATATATATATATATATATATATATATATATATATATATATATATATATTATGGCCATTTATCTAGGAGGTCTAAGGAGGTTAGGAGGTCTAAGGAATGAATAAGGAGGTTTGATGAGATGTTGTTATTGATGTAGTTGATGGGGACTATTATTATTTTCACACTGGATTGTTCTTAATATTACTCCATTATTATAAGCTTTTTTATATGACTTAGTAGGCATTTTCATTATTACTTATTGCATAGTGGATATGATATTTTCTTATGGTGACTTAGTAATCATACTCTTATTAACGATCTTGGCATGTCATAATATCAGTTGGTAGTGAGTATGATATATGGAAATTCTTCAGAGTTATAATATTTTATTTAGTAGGTACAACATTGTAGTATATTTTGGTTAACAAGTGGATTAGCATTGCATAGCTAAGTGGTATCATAATAATTACATTGGTTCTATATTTTAAAACTATATTTATTACTCTTATTCTAACATGAGATTGCACAAACGTTATTTGGAATAAGAACTTATATTCTATCATATAAAAGTATCAATAGAAACATTTGGTCTTATCAATTTTTGTGATTATTTATAAATTAGCTATATGAGTTTTGAAATATCATGAGGTTCAATTAGTAGAGGCTTTTTACAATCGGGAAATCTGGTGGATTCCACTTCATGATTTTATTTTGGAAGTATCGAGGATGATTCCTTTTTAAAGAGGGGGTAAATGTAATACCCTTCTCAATATCTATAATGTTTTCTTATTGACATAACATCATTTAAACTATCAGTGTGTCGAGTGTGTCTTTGTGTATGATGTGTGAGTGAGATGTATTGTGGTTGGTTTTTAGTCTTGATTTTAGTTACCATGTTTTGGTAACATAGAATCATGTTAGTCATGACTCATGTAGGACCACCTTGGGGCATGTGTGCTTTAAGGATAAGATCAATTCATAATATCACTTAATGTGATGTTTATTCCTTACTAAAGGTTTCCTTGTCAATAAGATATTTTTGATAGGTTTATCCATAGGACTAGATTTTTGTTAATTTAAAAAATTTGCTTGAACTCTTTGAGTGGCCATGTTATGTTAAGTTGGTCATGATTATTTTAATTGTATCTTTCTTGGTTTTTTGACAGTAAAATTTACTTTTAAAATGTGAATAATAACACACATGTTATTATGACCTAATCTAGGTAACATTTAATAAAGGATGTAAATAAAATTATATATAAATACATATTTATATAAATGTTTTTATATTAAAATGGTATTATGTAAATAAGAGAATTAAATGAATAAATGTAGAAATTTATTCATAATTTGGATAAATAAATAATTTGTTTCAAATATTTATATTCTAATATTTATACGTATTTGGACAAATGTATTTGTACATTAATATAAGTTAAAATAGTATTCATTAAATAAGCATA
>JARHVA010001376.1:3282500-3533190 GCA_037957365.1 Torreya grandis
TTACACATACTATGAAAAGAAGTGGCATAGATCTAAAGAGCAATGTCATATTCAAAATCCATCGAATAGAATAAGTATAGAGGTAAAATAAAGTCTAAACTAGGAAATATAGAACTAAAAATATGAATGAGCATGTAATAAAAATTTATGTAAGAAACCAAATGTACATATACTAAGTCTAAAGTAGTAATAGATGGCAAAAAATTTGAGTAATTATAACATGATCAATACCAATCTATAACATTGCTAAATAGTTAGTTTAAAGTTTAGAAATATGTAACCTGGTAATCAAAACTATGTATAAGGTGCTCCCAAATGGGTGAATGTGTCAAATTAAGAACCTGTGTATCTATGTATATACTTCCAATGGGTAGATAATAAAAAATTTAGATCAATGTGGTAGACTTGAGTCTTATATAGAATCTAAAAGCAATTGAAAAGAACAAGTGAAGCATGTAGGTATGATAAAATTGCCTACACTAAGATAGCTATCATATGTAGTGTCTAAAAAATATAATAAATGTAAACATGGAAATGTATACAATCTACAATTTTATGTTTTCTGAGTAAATATTTGAATGTTTTTTATGTTTTTGTCATATTATATTGTTTATGTTTTTTCTAGATATAAGTTATGTGCATGAAATATAAAAATAAAACTATGTAAAAGGAGCAAGAGAGAAGGAAAGTGTGTACATGGATGAACAATACTAACCAATGAGTCTCATGGGAGACTCACTATCAATGTGGCCTATGTAAAATAAAGGAATAATAATCTTGTGTGATATATTAAAAGGTAATTAAGTTCCCAAAGCCTACTATATTGAGTGATATATAGTTGGCACTACCTATGAAGTGGTGCTAGTAAAAGGAGCAAGAGAGAAGGAAAGTGCATACATGGATGAACAATACTAACCAATGAGTCTCATGGGAGACTCACTATCAATGTGGCCTATGTAAAATAAAGGAATAATGATCATGTGTGATATATTAAAAGGTAATTAAGTTCCCAAAACCTACTATATTGAGTGATATATAGTTGGCACTACCTATGAAGTGGTGCTAGTAATTTTTAAAATTGATTGTGGTGTTTTTTGAACAATAGGGATCATAAGGACCCATCTGGTAGAATATGGTGTAGCTAGAATAGGTGCCCTATGTTGAGAACCCTAACAACTCAATAATACCAATCTCGAAAGAAAATGTGTAGAGGGAGTTCCTCTATAATCTGAAACATATCTCTGACATAGGGATCTCTCTAATAATGGTCTTCATGTGAGAGTATGCATACATGGAAAACCTTTAGGAGTATACCTCACTTGCATTGGTGGCTCTAGTAAACTCTAAGGTGTACTAATTCAAATTATGGTTGAAGTTGTAACTAGTAATTGAGATATAACTGGTAACTGTGGTGTAACTACATGTGGGATAGGTATAGGATACTTATCTAAAAGACCCTCAACTATGATCACCTAATTTTAATGTATATATTTAAGGCATATGTGCATGGTGGATGGCATGGATCATAAATTTTGTATCCATGGCCTACCTAATAACATGTCAAATATGCCTACACTAGGTACTACTATTAATCTAGTGGCCACACATGTTGGTCTAGCTTGTAGTGGAAGTATAATCTACTTGATGGAGCTCTAAACATGGTCATTAAAACCATGAATAATTATGTTTGTAAGAGATACATCCTACTCTGAATACCCCAAATTTTATATAAGTGTGATAGTGCACATGTTAATAATTGATCCATTATCAACCATAACACTCTAAATATGGTGATGATCTATGTAGGCTCATATATAGAGTCTATATAAATATGAATTATCATCAACAATATCCTATTATAAGAAGGTGATGAGTGGTCTAGCTGAAATTGTAGTATGGTACACACCAATGAAATTGTGTAGTGGGTACACATCATATGTAGTAGTGTGATGTGATGAGGTGGTGGATGTGCCTAAATGTGTAGTGAACACATAAATTACCACATACCTCATTTTCTATGTGTTTTAGAAATAGATCTAAGAATATTTTCAATTCTTTAGCTTCAAGTTGAACATTTGGTGCCTTTTTAGGTGTGCCGACATCAATAATGTTAGCCTCTATCAAATATTGAATTTTATGATTCAATGTGATGCATCAATTTGTTATATGGCCTAGTGCCCTATGATATTTTTAGAATTTATTAGAATCATATATCTTTAGATGGAATGGAGAGATATGGCATTTCATTCCAAGAGATGATTTAAAACATGTGAGGATGATTCTAGAAGGTTGGTAAAAAATCTTCATGGAGGAGTTGATAAAACTATGTGAGGAGATGGCTCTAAAGATGAGATTATGGCATTTTGAAAATGATTTTTTATTGGCCCTTACATTATATGGAGGCTTACTATAACTCTAAGTAGTTGATTCTAGTCCACTTGTATATTTTAATTTTCCCATAGAGTGAATTTTGACTTCTATTTCTTTCATTATGTGGTAGAAATCTGTGAAGGTTTAAAAATTATTGAACAAGATAGCTTCATGTAATGATCGTAGTAGAATCTTTTTTAATATGTTTTATATCACTTTATTTGCTATGGGGATACTTAATTTGGCCAATATAGTCTTATATCACAATACTTATTCTACAATGTCCTCATTTGATTTTTGATTCATTTATGCTACTTGAGCATATGAGATATTATTATTGATGTTTATTAAGAAGTGTACTAAAACATATCTACCAGTGGATTTAATGTGATGATAGAGTGATTTGGTAGATCATAGAACCATTATAAGTCATAATCTTGTAAATTGCATGGGAACAACTTAGTGAGGAACCAATCATTAGATACATAGTCCAAACATGCTATGTGTAAATCTTAAATATGGTGATCTAGGTCACCCTTACCATCATATAATGTAATTTTAGGTGCCACAAATCAAGATGTAAAAGGACTTGCCACTATGTGATTTACTAAAGGTGTATGTAAAATAACATGAGAATCCAAGGCATGTGATTACCTAGTAATTCCCGACTCAAGATGTAACACCTTAGCCTATAAATATTGAACCTCCTACATAAGGGATTGCATATCTAGAGATGAGAAACTAGCCATAAGAGGTGTAGTTATCACTAAATGATGTTGAGTTAAAACTAGTTGTTGTGTTATTTTAGTTGCCCCCAAGGTAGGTATAATAATGTTGTTATCTAGGGGAAAATAAGATTGACCATCATTTTATTTTTGAATTTATTAGTGTATAATATTTATAAGGCCATCTTGTATATTTTAATCCTTAGAAATAAAATCTTATAATTGTCTCTTATTATTTTCAAAAAATTAGTTGTTGAATTCTTCCATTGAAGTTTGGGGAGTAGGAAAACAACCTATTATATATTTGGAATCTTTAAATAAATTTAATCTATGAAAGATTGCAAAAATTAATTACTGAAAGAAATCTAAGATTTTAGAATTAATGTCTAAGCATAGAAAAAAAGGATACCAACCATAAGATCATATAGGGTTAGGATTTGTGTAATATTCAAAGTAAGTCAGGTTCACCAAATGTTTTAACCTTTTATGACTTAGTGAATGTAAATCCTATGTTGTTAAAGATATGAGGACAATAAATAAAGGAATAAATATGCAATAAATACAACCACTAATTTGTTTTATAATTGAATAAATTTGAACTTTCTAAAAATAGTAATAAATAATGTAAATGAGAACTTAGCTAGAAAATGATTGAGACAGATGGTTTGGAGGCTAAAAACTAAGGTAGATATTGGTGTAAATGTTACAAAAAATATATAGGTATAAAATCCCTCCAAAAAATTAGTTTCCTAAATGGATAGTACCACCATATGACACTAGTGTCCCTATTTTATTATTAGTGTACTTTATGCAAAACTATTTTGAACTTTTGGGTGCACCTATGTTTGGTTCTATCAAGCTTGTTCCTACATGCACGAGTTATGAAACCCTATAGATGATGTGTTTTGACTTATTTTATGAGAAAAAATTAATCTTCCATATTAGGGTATTGATTTGATACAAGTAGTAAAGTATGTTTATTACTAGGGTAGGTTGGACATCCTTAACACCCAACTATAAAGAGAGTTACTTACATACCAATAGTCTAAAGAGGGATCAAGATGATGTAGTTCTTCCCACCTAAGCATTGGTGAAATTTTAAGTGAAGATATTATGATTATATACCTAAGTGATTTGAATGTATTTGAGAATATAAATCTTAGTAATATGAGCTTATAAATGTTGTAGATGGTAGTATGCAGAAGTAAGGTAGAATATGGATTGATAACCTTAATTGTGCACAGCTTGTTCTAAGTTTGTATGTGTAATTTGAATCTCATTTCTATCTAATGGTTAGAGGGTTAAAATTAATGTGTGTGTGTGTGTGTATATATATATTATTCTAGTACTTGTGTAGGTGCTAAAATAGGTTTAGGCTGACCCTAGGAGGTCTAATATTTGAAAATATATCTATTTTTGGAAAAAGGAGAGAAAGGACAATAGTGACAAAACTAGGACACTAGTGCCATTTGCCACTACTATCCATATTATGTTACTAGTGTCTAAGTGGTAAAAATTCAGACACAAGGGGTCAAGATGTAAGAATTAGCATCTAGGACTATGTTAAGGATGACTAGGGATGCCTATGACCCCCATAAAGGTTGGATAAGTGTGAAAATAGGACCTACGATGGGTCTAGGGATAAGATATGGAGAGGTGGGATAATATATGGGGAGGTGGTATCAAGTAGTACTTTTAACACTCAAGTGTCATTTTTAGGTGATTACAAGCTATAATTTGTTTTGTTTCTAGATGGATTGAATTAACTTCCCCAAATACACTTATGAGATATATTAATGGGCTATGATGAGGTCTTAATATGTATTAGGTAGTTATATATTTGAATAAATCTTATTCATATGATTTGATAGTTTCTATCTTAGGTCTAGGTATCTCCAAAACCAAAATGGAGAACTCTAAAGATAGATCGATGGACTCCAAATCTAGGCTCAACATCTCTAGAGCTAGCTTGGTGAAATCGAGAGCCAGATTGGTGGACCCTAAATCTAGACTAGGATTTTCAATGAAACATGTCAAATCCCCTTCTAATTCCCTAATGTCTTATTTTTCATTAGATTTATCATTAGGAGGCGTTGAACTTTATTTTTATTTGGAAATTTTTATATTGGTGAGTGGATAACTAGTCAATATTTTTCCTAAACATAATTAAACATTAAAAAAAAATATAGCATTAACTCCCATAGTTATTTTTTTAGATCCATATATAAAATTTACTTATGTATTTTTGTGTTTTTCTATTTTTTGTGCAAGTAATTGAGGCTAAGTTACTTGTTCATTTTGTGAAGGTTAGCTAATAAGAGGAGGCAAAAACACTAGCTTAGGTGTAGACTTTATTTACTAATTAAATTCTTGTTGATGTACCCATTTTTTGATTTTCCATGGTTGATGATTTGGGTATGATACCGATGACTATTTTGGTGTCCAATATTTTGGAGACCAAGTTAGTGGTCCCCATGTTTTTGGATTTGTTTGTCTAACCCATGTCATCATCTGTGGATCAAAAGAATCTTTAGTAACAAATTGATTTAGATTTTAATTATAAGGAAAATTATTGCCTTGTCATTGTATGTAATTGAGTTATTCTATTGGTTTGGTAATCTATTTCAATTGATTCTTAAGAACATGAAAGAAGATACAATTTTCTATGTCATCATAATTTTCATCATAAATACCACACATATTTATCCTATCCAAAGGATAGTCTTGAAGGCCAAGTTTTAATTTACATTTCTGGTAATACATACCTAGAGGTTCAATAATGGCACTATATTTTAACTGTAATCCATCTAGTGTAATATTTAATTGAACCAAAATTATTATTTTAAAGTTTGATAACTCCTTCATGATCTTTCCTACATCATTTACTTCCATCCCCTATTTTTAGTTTCTTGCTAATAACCTTTGTTCTTGAAAATTTCATGTTGTCACTTGGATTTACACCCTTTGAGGAGATGTCTCAGCTCTCCTCATGCAAGTGACATAATTAAAACACCTCTAGGTTGTGGGTAGCATAAGAATGAGGTGAGTCTCTAGATAGGAATAGCTCCCTTGATGTACCACTTTTGGATCACTACTACACCTATGATTTCAAGGAAAGGGGAGAAAAAAATAAAATAAAATTATTTTAAAAGAAGTGATGCACAAAATTAATTGATGACTACCAACCAGATGCATGTCACACATGAGACCAAGAGACTAACTAGGCATACAGTTCTCTAATTTGAATCATTTCATATCAACATTTAATTATGAGTTTGTGAAGAATGTTTAGGATAAGAGGACTATAAAAGAGGCCTATAGTGGCACTATTTGAATATAATAACTCACTCAACCTTGATACTTCATATAAAACTTCACATGACCTGTAAGAAGAAGATTTCAAGCTACAAATAGGTGAGAGAATGAGATAACAATGCTAAAGAAACAACAGTTATCACTAAGAAAAGATCAATCATTAAATTTAACACACTATAAATAGTCATAGAATAGGTAAATTAGTAGTATTTATTTATCCATGGTATTAAAATGAGTAGGGCTTTGTCATACTCAGGTGGAGAATATTTTACAAAAATCAAAATGGCTAGTTTTTATAGAACTTGAGAGATAAAGAAGAGAAGAAATAATTCCAAAGGTCATAAGTACACTTGTCAAGATGATAAAATTAGTTACATTTACATGAGAAGATAATTTGAAATTGATCATGAAAATTTAGGAAGCACAAGTGTCAATCCAAGCCATGAAACTCTTGAAATGTGACATGAAATTCCCTTTACTAGCTCAAAAAAATGTCTTCATCATTCACCCCCATTAGAACATCCCAAAATAGAATAGAGATAAATATCATGATTGTAATAATAGGAAATGGTTGTATACATGCTTATCCATGCATTGGTTACATTCATAATCACTTGGATTCCTCTAAAAGTTAACCATCACTGCCTATAGTCAAAGAAACTCCTCCTTCACACACCTCTCACACTTGGACTCAAAATTGGATTAATTTTTCCATGAAAATACATTAAATTGAGTGTATTAAACTTAAAAATATGCTTCATTTCCTTATACTACTTGGGTATTCCTTAAATATGCTTCCACTTGAAGCTTTCACACTTCTCACCATCATGTTCATTATGCTAGTTTAGACCAGCTAAGATGAGAGCTCTATTAGGCATAATTATGAGATTTTATGAAGAATTAAATTACCATAGTTGGTTATTAAAATTATATATCTTTCTCCCAAAGTTTATTTCATCTTTTTAAAGTCACAATAAGATACACAATGCATAAAATAGTTAGAGAAAGTAATTTTATACCCTATTTGTACATATAGGAAACAATTCAATTAAATGGGAAGGATCTATAGAGTCCCAAACATCATATAATTAATTTACATGAATTTTCATCCCATTTTTATTTATCTCCCACTTCATTTTATTAGTTAGTTCCTTATCCAAGGGTTAGTAACGGTTTTAGGTCTTCTAGGGTCTTAAGCTTTGTTCATAAATATCTAACATTGTAACTACCAATAAATTATGAAAATAAAAATTTCAAGAGCCCTGTCAACCCCTCCAAAATCCTTATATATCCATGCACAACCTCCAAGGATATGTAAGCATTTTAATTTAGCCAATCGCTCTTGTTTTCTCATTTACACAGGCCAAAAATTGTCCTTAAGCCAAAAGTGGCCTTCTTTGTGCCTTATCTGCATAAAAAGAGTTTTTAAACATTTTTAATGACTCTATAAACATTCAAAAATTTATTATAAAGTTATCCTAAGGTTTCAAGTGAAGTTGACCTTCCATTTGGCTTTAGCCCTAAACCATGCATGACAAACTTGACTACAACTCTTGTAGGTTTGGACCACTTGTGTAGCTTCAAGCCTTTATTAATGTTTTATCATGTTTTTATAGGTGTCCTAGAACTTTTCACACCTCCTATCAAGGTTTTTTTAGCTCCTAGTCTATCTATTTATCACCCTTTCTTAGAAATGTAGGGTTTATGCTTCGAGGGAAATACCCTCTATTTGAGACAGAATAAAAGGTACTTCCCTTATTTCCTAAAAAAAGGTTATACTTTTAAGAGCCTCTATAAATTAAAATGACACTCTATAAAATTTTTCATCTCTTCATCTTATCAATAGACCCCTTAACTCCTATAAAACCTAAGACAGATTGTGCAAAAGGATACTATGTGTAGGGTTTAGGATATAAACTATATATTACTTGATTAGAGCCCTTCCTACATTTAGCACAATATTATAGGGATATATTTGGATTAATTACATCATTTTATAGGTCCTTCAAACATATTTAGTAATAGGCTCCTTTCAAACTTTGTTTTGTTCACACCCTACCTTGATTGGCCTAGATTGGGGTCATATGAATATGACTACATTCCTCTTTCCTGTAAGTGGTCCTACATGATTAAATTTTGAATTCAATGTCAATAGGTCCATTTATAATATCCTAATGTCATTTTACATTGGTTTGAACCTATTTGTTTCATCCTCATGTACTAATAATGCTTACACCATCAAACTAACTCATTGCTCTCATAGTCAAACATAGTCAACTATGTTAGGATAAGTATGATCCTGTAGGTGAAGATCCTTCTTATAATAGGTTATACATAATCTTGGGATCATCTGAGGAATTTTAAAACATCTTCCACTGGCCAAATTTGATATCTTTATGCCTAAGTCCTTGTTATGGATGGTGTGAGAGTTTGACCCTTGGTTGTAGGTGAATGATCTATAGGTAAGGCACATGTAGGTGTTTATATGACCAAAACTCAATATACCAACCTATCTTGATGGTATTTATTCCCAAAAAGGTTAACATAATTCTCTAAGGTGACTATTTTCTAGGTTCATAAGAAATAATCACCTTCTTAAACTTTCACCTTTGGTTGGTTGTAGGTGACTATGCCTAGGCCATTTGTACAGACTATCTCATTTTCACTAATGAATGCAAACCATATTCCATGAATTCCTTGATCCTTATATTTCCAAAAATGTTATTTATTAGTGAAATAAGACATTATAACCTAGTCTCAAGCATCAAATCCACTCATTAGGCATAAAAATGTTATTGAATCATCTTGTTGTAGATAATACTATGGAATTTTAGTTTTCAAAGAGAAACTTGAGGGCTCTTGAAAACCATTATCCTCAACTCAAACACCTCTCTTATTTTAAAAATAGATAGACCTATGTGGGAGATTGAGGATAATTATACTTGGAGTTCTTGTAACTCAATACTACCTTGTATTAGAAACCTCAAAAAAGGGCTTGGACCTTTATTTTCATCTTTTAGGGGCTTATTCCCTCAATACACAATCATTCACTTTGCTCATAACTATAAAGATTGTCTTCTTGCCTAATGATACAACATATTTGACATGATATTTATAAAATATCATGACTTTAATTAAGGGTTCAATCATGTTCCAACCTCTCCAATAGATATCTTTATATCGCTATGATTCCACTTGTAGGTGGACACTTTCATGTACAAGTAACAAGTGTAGAATTATAGGAAGTTAGCAAGACATGCATGCTTATGATTAACTCTAGGTCTTTAAAAGGCACAAATGATATGTTATGATATCAAATATCTTGATGTAATATTTCACACCTCAAAATTTTAAAACTCTCTATGAATCCATGGATGTGATTTAGAATGTTACATAGCTCACCTGGTTGACTATGCATGAAAATCATAGAGTAAACTAATTACATGATTCTTATCACTATAATATCATGAAACAGTGTTTATATAATGATATTGAGAATTAAAAGGGGATAAAAATGACATTTTAAACATGTTAATTAATTTATCTCCATCCTTTGAAACCACTATCAAAGCATGAAGATCTAAAAATGGTGGAAACATGCCTGTCATCCCAAATGAGACCAATATGCAAACATGAGATAATTTACCTATAAAAAAAATTTAAATAATAAAATAATCATGGATAAAATTAGGTGTATATTTCCATGTCCTATGGAGTCAATCTTAGTACCTGGATTATATGGGCGTCTCTAAACCAAAGAAAAACCTATAGGGTGCAGGAAATAGTGAGCAAAAAACACTATCAACTTGTTAGAGATGACTCATAAATCAAAACTGACCAATATTAAAAATATTATTATGAAAATTTATCTCTCTAAGTTTTATTTCACCTCCCAAAGGTGTTTTACCTAGAAATTCTCCAACTGGTCATACTAAGCACAAAACTACTGACCATTTATTTGTGTCTCAAAAAGAGATGAAGGAGAAGAATGAGATTAGCTCAAATTTAGAACTTATAGAGTATTTAAATCATGTAAATGGGTCTAATTTCTATTAATAGTCATCTCAAAACCTTATCCCATGTATCACACTCCCTTATGGGTTGTATAAGTGCCAAACTCTTCTGTTTTCCAAGAATACTACTCTTTATTTTAAATAACCTACCACTTTTCAGTTATAAATGGTTTATTAAGGAATAATATGACACATGACATGTGATATCACCTTTTTAAACCTTCACATTTCCCAAAGAGGATGTATAACTCATTTAATGCTCTATATTTACCCCTAAAATGACTCTAAAAGACATAAGGATTAAAATGACTAATAGCCAAGGTTGATAAGGCATATAATTACATCAAATGGATTATAACATACCATATGACAAAATATTAGACACCTAAAAAATCTGAAATTTAAGTATTTACCTATATGGGTCCCAATTTGACTTGTAGTGTCAAATTTGATCAACAGTTCCTACACAAATCAACAATTTTGTTGAGTCTTAGTTTATTTGCATATCATTTTCCCATTAGGTTAAACAACCCTTGAGAATAATCATATAAACTATTTAATAAAACTATATTACTAAGGTTTTCATTCAACTCATAATCATATCTTATATAGACAAAGAATAATTGGTCTAGATAATCTTCTATAATTTCATCTTCTTATTTTTTTATGGAAGAATTACTCCTTTATATCCCATACCCTTCAATATTCATGATAATTTTACAAGAATAAACTTTCCATTTCATCCCATGAATGAATGGAATCTGGTTGTAAACCCACAAATCACCTCATAGTTTAATCCTTAAGTGTAAAAGGAAATAGTTTCTATTTTTGATTATTTATTTTATAGTTATAGGATTGACATATTACTTTGAAATAAAACAATACTTAGTTAGGATATTCTATTAACATCCCCTTAAAATTATGCAATATGGATGGAGATATGTTCTTCATTGGAGCATTCTCATCTTGGTTTAGGGAAATAGGGTAGACAAAGGTTCTTCCTATTGATTGAGCTTTATCTACCCTAAGCCTATTTTTTGGATTTGATATATTTCCCATATTTTTTACCATGTTTAACTTGTGTTTTGTTGTAGGGTTTTATTCTTATACCTTCCCTTTGAATTTATAGGTCTATTCATAAATTTATTTAATGTATGGTATGGTTTCTTAATCAACTATTAGTTTATGATTTATACCATACTAACACCTAGAAAATATCTAGTAATGGTGCCAAAAATGGTGGGTTATCATCAATCCCTTAATTTAATCAACATATTTCAGTGAATGGAATATCAAACTAGGGATAGTGTCCAATGATAGTAAGCAATAATGTATAAAGTATAAGGACTAATAGTTATATGTTTAGAGGGAGTTATTGATCATTTCCTCATTAAGATCTAATATAATTACTTGAATTAAAAACATGATCTATAATTTGTGACCAAACACATTTAATTAATTAAAATACTTGTAAATGAAACACAATTTTTGAAATATAAATTGCATTAAACACACATTTAATCTATTTCTGAAAATGTAAATTACACAAAATGTAAAAACACTTTTAATCTAAGTTGCTAAAATTGAAATTGTTGTGAAAGAGAAATGTTTGAAATTTAAATGGATAGAAGTAATCTTATTAAAAACACACACACATGCACACAATCCTTTAGGTGAAACATATATTACACTAATTTACATAAGAGAATAAATGAAAAATATTAAATCAGACAACAATCTAAAATAAACATATAAATACCACACATAAATCATTCTTCTTTGGTTGAGTAGGCCCTTGTACTCCCTTAGAATAGGATTTGATTAGAACTTACCATTGTATAAACTTCATGCAATTAACTCTTCATTAATTATGGAAATGATTTCAATCTAAAAATGAATCTTTTATAACTCTATATTATTATTAGCCAACTACCAACTCTCATAATGAATGATAATGTTATATTTATAATACAACTTATTCAACAAATTCTTATTTGAGAGTAACAAACTAAAAAATTAGTTTAGAATTGATTTCTAATACTAACAACCTAAAAAATCAGTTTATAACTAATCTCTTATTATAAAAAACTAAAAAATTAGTTTGGAATTGATTTTTTATTATTACAACATAACAAATAACAATGTAAAAAATTGAGTTCCTTCTAACAACTTTTATTTGTGATATATTCATAGTAGTTGGATTACTATAAATATCTTTCCTTATTCATAAATGCCTATTTTGAAAAATAATATAAATAGTTGTCTAAAAATAGGTAACAATAATATTTAGAACTCTTTACTTGCATGTTTTCATAATTGCATACCTTTGTAGTGTTTATGTCTATTTTTCAAAATTTCTATTTATGATATTATATATAAAGTCTATAAAAATTATGCTAAACCTTCCCTCATACCTCTTTGAGACTACCAAACATTAAAATCCATTCTGGGCATATTTGGGTCCATTTTTGTGTAATTCTGAAGTTTGGTTACTAGACTTTGGAGCTTGGACTTTGCATGTACAGAGCCAAATAAAACACTCATAACTTATACATGTGGACTCAGATTAAGAATATTATTTTTTTGAACTTATTTATTTTTTATATAGGAATTAGGGATGTTATTGATGACTATTTATCCATTTTACATAATATGTCCATTCTATCCTTACACTTTCATATCAAAAACATCAAACAAATCAACACAAAAACACAAGACCTATTTTTCATTGATATAACATGTTAGACATACAATCACTAAAGGTAGAGGGTAAATTAGTGAGCAAGATATTTTAGACTTTAATTTCAATCCTTTAAACTCTTAATAAATTACCATGAGCATTTATATAATATACAAGTTATTCATAACAATGAACAATAGATAATGCAAGATCACACACACAACACAAGATCTATGTGGGAAACCCTCTTGGGGAATAAAACCCACTCTCAATCCTTAAAACACATGGACTACTTATCCTATAAGGTATTATAAACATGATATTTTAGTCAAACACCCATTCCACAAGGAACACCTGCCCCTATATAGATGAGCATCCATAAAAACTAGACTTTTTGCAAGCTTCACCTTGCAAGGAGGAACCAACCCCATAGATGTTGAGCACTACAACAAAACATATGAAATGAAAATCTCCTTAACATTGATTTCCTACCAATTTAATGGAGATAAAATGTATATCAACTCTCTTCAACCTTACACTCTCTCTCTATCCTTCACACCCTCTAAATGCATCCAAACCCACCTTTTGGATCACTCTACACTTCTCAAAAACAACTCTATTATAACCTTAGAAACATGACCAAATGGTCATACATATTCCACACTCTGATCTTTAATCCATCCAAAAAACACATACAACCTTCACCTTTTCTCACTCACACTCAATGCATTCAAAATAGTCTTTTAGATCAACCTAGATCTCTTTGCTCATCCTCAATCTTCAAACATAAAAGATAACTATTATGAAATTATAAATATGACCTACAGGTCATACATATAATCATCAACTAGATCTGCTCTTTAATTCATCCACTAGGCACACACCCTTTCTTCTTTCCTTGCAAGTCTAGAAAACAGCACCTATGATTTTTCCTTTTATAGATCCATCATGATTATTATCTTATAGGTCATCCATAATAATTGTATTGAACCTTTATACATTTAACATATCTTAATACCATCCACATAGGTCAGCCATAACAACTATGGGTCACACTTAAGCATATATGCCTTTCAATTAGGCCTTATTAGTCTTTATAGGTCTCATGGAGACCTATTCACCCATTTAACACTTCATCTAGCAATTTCAAAACATAAGATGACTTAAAAATACATAGGTCCACTCCACATGACCTTTTAGGAATCCGTAAATGATTACATTCATCATTACACACCTCTGTGTATTTGCAATCTACTCAAACAATAGCTTTATACGTAAGATCACCAAGAATGAATAAATAATCAACTTTTAAGTATTTATTCATACTAAATATGGATTGGTCAGACATATAAAATTCATACAAATTATCCTCATAGAGTCTAAAATACTCTCCAATATCTAATTTCTCTTGACACATCCAAATACTATCAAAATCTCAAATATCCTTCTTGGGTCACTTATAAAACATGGTCAAACACATAATCAAATTTGGATCTTAATAAATTTGACTATACAAAAATTCAAACCTTATAACTAAATTCACTACATGTACCTTGAATTCCTCTACAACTTTTCTTTTTAATTCATCCAAGATCAAAAGTTATAGCTCAAAAACTAAGCACTGGTTTTCTTTCATTAATTTGAATATTCAAATTCCAATAATCACTATTAAACATTGAACACTTTGTCAACATATCATTCCCTCTCATAGTTGGAATTAATATGCATCATCAATCTCCATCAAAATTAGTTCAGTATTTAACTTTTCTTATTGTTAAACATCAGTCACTTGTCATCATCTCATTGTTTCCTGATAATTTGGAACAAATACACTCTATTGATATCTTTGAGAGTAACTTAGAATTTAACCAACTTAAACATCAGACACTTTTACCTCTTTTGACTCAATACACATTGCATATCTACATATTTATAGACACCCACTCACCATTAGATCCTTATCTGGTCCTGATCTTTACCTTTTGAAAATTTGGCAAAGTATGGGAACATCTGCAATCTTCCTAAAAGGTTGAACCTTAATAAATTTTTCTGCACTCAATTTCATGTCTTAAAATTTAAACCATATGATCTTATTTCATAGGGGAATCTATCCATATATCAAGCTACTCCTATAGACATCATGTGTGTGAAATATAATACCATCCAATTGCTTACTCAACTTTACTTAAACTTAGATATTAATCTCAAATTAATTTCATGTTGTATATTTGTGATGCAATTAAACATGCACCATTATATCTCCTTTGTAAATTTGGCTAAGTATGGGAAAACATTGCAAACTACCTATGATTCTAACTTTGTAGAGTTATATCTTTTTCTCTTCTTAATGACATGACCTGAAACTTGGACCATATCAACTTGGGACTAATGTGATCAAACCCATATGACCAACTCCACCTAAATCATCTATATGTGGAAATAGAGATGTCATTAAGCTTCCTACTCAAATTTTTCTATCACAAAACCAACTATGCCAAGATGAACATAATGAAGAACTAGATGAATATCATGCACTTACATAATATGTCCAATCATCCTTAACCTTTGATAGGTACCCTCACACATGATGAATATTTTATACCCATCCCTAATCATGCCAAAAATGAAGATCAACTAATCCTACTTCAAGCATACTAGGACAAGCACATTACACACTTTTTCATTGATACATACATTATCAATACACTTTATCCACTGACTTGGACACCTCTATGACATCAATAAAAACTATCCAACATAAATGTGTTTGTATTCCTCGTATAATATTGAATAAATATTACATTCATCTCAAAATTAAATGAAGAAACCTGGATATGATTTATATGGGACTCTAAAGATATTGCATATCTTCAGAGCTACACAAGTTTTACCCATAATTTTATATTTTATAACTTCAAAGTTTTATATCTTCATTGATGACTCATTTTAGTGTACACGTAAAATATTTTACATATTTTTTTAAATAAATTTTTAGAAAATAACAACAATGTAGAGTGTAATGACTTGTAAAGAATAGACTAGATACATATCCTATATTTCATTCTAAAATAAGAACATGTTCTTAAAAGTACATTTATGTCCACTTTTATAACATGATTTATGCAAGATAAAATGGTGTTATTTGTTGATATAATGAGCCATTTTATGTCCTCATCACTTCTAGGCTACCACATTTTTTTAAAAATATGTGATAGTAACCTGTTAGCCCCAAAAAATATACATGTTCTTGAGGGTCTTTGGCACTTGAGACTTCATCATAGCTTTTATATTATTAGGGTATACTTTGACTCCATGTGAAATAATATAACACAAGTACTCCACATCATATACTCTAATAGCACATTTATAAGGTTTGGCATAAACCTAATGTTCTTCTAGAACTAACAATATCTATTTCATATGCTTCAAATGTTTTTCTAAATTTTTTCTATAGATTAATATGTCATAAAAAAATACCAACACAAAATTCTTAAAAATAGTGTTCATCAAAATTTAAAATGTATATTATGCAATTTTGAGACCAAAAGGCATGACCATAAACTCATACTGGGTTACATGATTTCTAGATTTTTTTTAGGAATTTCTTCATCTCTGATCTAAATTTGATGATACCTAGAATGAAGATCCAATTTGGTAAAGTAAGAAGCACCACTTAATTCATATAAAAAATCATCATTTATTATAATAGGTAACTTGTGTTTGATGGTGTAATTTTTTAGTTCTATGTAGTGTAGTCACATCCTCTAAGTGTCATCCTTATTTTACACCATGACCACTGGGGATGAATATTCACTTTGGTTATGTTAGATAATACTTACCTATAACATCTCTTGTACCATATTTTAAATTTTAATTTTTTGGGCATATGTATACCTATATGGTTTGATGGTTGGTGTTATACTACATAGAATCAAACACATGGCATGATCATGTTCTTTACCTAGTGGTTGTCCTTCTTCCATTACACTAAAAACTATTAGGTGGTCATTAATAATTAGTTACAAATTGGGATGTGTAGACACATTAATTGGTTAAAATTATAAGGAAAAAAATTGTGCTAAAATTCCTCCAGCCACCTCTTTGAGAATCCTACTCATTTGATGTGAACTAACTAATTGGGGAAACTTTTCCCATAATCCCCATACTTCAAATTTCCTACCTTTAGAATGAAATCACATGAATAATTCTTATAAATTCATATTTATTGTGCCCAAAGTCATTAGCCATTGTACTCCCTAAATAATTCCATCCCCATCCATGGTAATATAAAAATAGGATAATTAAGCATCTAGTCCCCCATATAAATATCAATTCTATGAAATTTTCTTGAATAGTTGACTATGCGACCATTTAAAATCATGACTTGAAAATTTGGAGTTGGATAAATAAAAAAGTTTCATTAAGTATCCAACTTATTTTTGATGAAATTTTGTGTACTTCCTAAGTCAATCAACATTTTCACCTTTTATTTATTGAATAAGCTCACCACCTTAATATTCTGAGGGGTACTAATAACTGAAAGGGCATGATGGGAGATAACAGGGTAAGAATATTTAGATTGCTCCTCTGGCTCTTCCATACCATCAATTAGGGGTTCATCATTTCCTTTATCTTTAGTGCCTCCTTTAATGTATAAATAATTATTTTTGAAACATTTATGTCATTTCATCCACTTGTTTTCACATCCAAAACATAACCCTTTGAAATTCTTCTCTTCAATTTTATAATGGGTAAATCTTGTAGTTTGAGTAAATGATGGTGTTGTGAAATTGTGTTCATGGCCATGAGTGAAAAGCCTTGTTTGAACAAATATTTTTCCTCTACTTAACACTTGAATGGTATGGATTTAAAATAGATGTTGGATTAAACATGTGAACCTCAAATTGGTGCACCCCTCAAAGAAGAGGAAGTCATGTTTTCATCATTGATTTCATCCACATGTAAAGATATATTTGGGAATTATTGAATATAATACTTAATAATACCTATTTTTATCAACTTCTCTAATTGATTGAAGTATTTTTCTAACACATTGTTATAATAGTGTATCTGTAACTCCTTAGTTTACACCAACCAAGTAACAAGATTTCCCTTATTTTTATTTTGAGATCACAAACACCTATATGAAATTAAGTACTCAAGTTATACATACATATACATGCATGCACATGCACACATATATTATGATCACATTTTTCACACATGGGGTCTGATGTAGATAAAATAAATTTTATATTTGATTGATCCAAGTGATTGAATCCTTCCCATCAAACTTATAAGCTTTTGGTTTTGGTAGTATGTGCTTTGAACCAATATTACAATTGTAATTTTTAGGATTTAAAAAACTAAATTAGAGTGATGGAGGATTATATTATGGAATGTGAGTCATAATATTGGTTAATGAATCACTCAATGTTGAAAATTGATTATTTATATAATACATGTTCCTTTTTACTACGTCAAAATCATCCTTCCTCACCATATTTTTTATATCTGACTAAAATTGTTAAAATGCCTAAGAAATTGATGGATCTAATGTTTTATAATCCATGTCATTTTTGTGAGGTGTTTCTAGAGTATATTGACATTTCTTGTGTCCATAAGTGTTAGGACTAATAATGCACAAACCCTAGGATGGAGGGTTTTAGGCTTTAAAAAAGTGTACTAACATATTATAATGTTGTGATCATCTCATTGAGATTAATATAATGACTATTAATTTTCATAGGGGTGTGAAAAATAATTTCTAGATTTTAAAAAAAAAGGAATTTGAATAATACTTTAGTTGAAAAAAATAAATTCTTCATAGATGGCAAGTTATGTTTCTTTATCCTTCATCTCTCCCAATTTCCACAACACCAAATCCAAAAAATATTGGTGTAAAAATTTTCCAAAATTGATTATCTAATACCACTTGTAATATAATTACTTAGATTTTTCATAAAAATGGGATGATATATCACATAATTAAGAGTAGAATAATTAAATACACAACAATAATGATAAAAGAGTAGAATTCTTAATAATAATGACCAAGTCACTTCATGGGTGAAACTTCCACAACAATGTAAGAAGAGTATAATTTCTAATATAATGATAAAATACTAACCACTACCTCCTATATATATTTTAGTTAGCCATTTTTATTGAATAATTTGACCATACTAAGAACATAGAGAAATGAAATAAGGTAATATGAAAGATATGTAAGCCCCAAGTCAGACACATATATCCCAAGACACACTATAAGTTAAGGGCATAGATGTTGAATTCAGATAGTTAAATAAATCTTGCATCCATGACCCCTTTCCCACACCATTCATAGAAGAATATTTGTAAAATATTGATGGGAGAGGCACATTATTTCATGAATAGATTTTATGAATACAACCATGTTTAGATCCATATCTTATTAAATCAGACACACTTGAAAATCATGGACATATCTATTTGTATTCAAATCATGTTTAGTATTTATAAATATTTTATAAATGATCTCCTAGAATTACATTTAGATAAATGGATTATTTGTGTATTGTTAAATGATCATATCCTATCAATTATACTTATGTTTTAACTATGTTGTATGTTACATATCATGTTAAATTTAAATATATTTGTACTTTTCACACCTTTTAGAACATTATTGGGTCATATAATTTTCAAAGTTAGGTTTAGTTTAGAGAGGGTTAGGTTTACTAAAGGCACTCTCCTCTCGGTTTAGTTTAGGTTTAGTTTAGAGAGTAGAGGTACTCTCCTCTCAGTTTAGTTTAGTTTAGAGAGGTTTAGGTTTAGTTTAGAGAGTAGAGGCACTCTCGGTTTATTTTAGTTTAGATAGGTTAGGTTTAGTTTAGTTTATATAGGTTTAGTTTAGTTATGTTAGGTTTAGTTTAGTTTAATTTTTTATAGGTTTAGTTTACTTATGTATAGGTTTAGTTTAGTTTAGTTGTATATAGGTTTAGTTTAGTTTATAGAGTTTAGGTTTAGTTTAGTTTAGATAGGTTTAATTTAGTGTATATAGGTTTAGTTTAGTTTAGTTCTAAACCTGAGTAGTGGTTTAGTTTAGTTTAGTTTAGTTTAGATAGGTTAGGTTTAGCTTAGTTGTATATAGGTTTAGTTTAGTTTAGTTTAGTTTAGTTTAGTTCTAAACCCGAGTAGTGGTTTAGTTTAGTTTAGATAGGTTAGGCTTAGTTTATATAGGTTTAGTT
This sequence comes from Torreya grandis, assembly GCA_037957365.1. Taxonomy (NCBI): domain Eukaryota; kingdom Viridiplantae; phylum Streptophyta; class Pinopsida; order Cupressales; family Taxaceae; genus Torreya; species Torreya grandis. The sequence continues at coordinate 3,302,833 of JARHVA010001376.1, forward strand.
TAGTTTAGTTTTATATAGGTTTAATTTAGTTTAGTTTAGTTTAGTTTAGTTTAGTTTATATAGGTTAGGTCTAGTTTAGTTTAGTTGTACATAGGTTTAGTTTAGTTTAGTTTAGTAATTGTTGATGATTGATCCCTTAAAAATGGTATAATTGTAAATTTCTTAGCTCCCAAAACCCAAACACAGGTTTTCACATTGTTAGGCCACACATGATGCCATTAAATTTTTATTAGAGGGTGTGACTCAATTAATGCATCTATAGAGGAATTATTGAAGAAAAATAATAATAAAATAATTGATTGGAATAAAGAGTGTCAAGACACATTCAAGGCATAAAAAATATCATAAATGCTCTAATATTAATATTTACATACTATAAGGTTTCATTCCATGTACGTGTTAATGCCTTAGGGATAATGATAGGCATAGTAATATCATAAATACGAGACAATATGGATCATTTGATATATTTTGAAACTTGAAATTTATCCAAAGTATAACAAAACTACTCCACTATGGAGAGAAACATTGGAAATGTTCTTTTCACTTAAAAAACTTAGACATTGTCTATTTGAAACTTAATTAATATTTTATACTAATCATGATCTACTAAGATATATTTTTTACAAACGAGTACTTCAAGAATGAATATGCATAGTTTATGTTATTTCAAAATTTTGATGTCACTATAATTTTTAAACTAGGTTGACTCAACAATGTCCTTGACAATTTATCCTAAATAGATAATAGAGAAGATTAAGGACCAATTGATGTTAAATTCATTGGTTCCCATATATTTAGAGTTGAAATATTTTCCAAAGTCATGGAGACCATTTCCCATTTTTTTGAAACAAGATCATTCCCATAAGAATACTTTAAAAATGATAAGAAAAGATTGATCACTCAAGTGTTTCCCTTCACATTAATTGATGGTGGATTATACAAAAAGGGCATGATGAAATACTAAGATGCATTTTATCATAAAATGAGGGACATAAAATACTCAAATAAGCCCATAAAGTAATTTTTTCATGGGTACAATGGTAGAGAAGGAACAATGATAAAAGTATTATTGGGAGGATTATAACGATCTAACATATTCAAAAAATCCCACCCTTAAGCACAAAAATATGAGATTTTTCAAATAGTGGGAAACCAAAATGCTAAGGATGAAATGTCATTTATACCGTTAATTGATATAAAAAATTATAAAAATGGGCCATTGATGTCATTGGACCTATTAAACCAAGAGCAAGGAGATATAAAGCCTAATTTAATATCACATGAATTAAATTTTTGATGAGATGGGTGGAAACCATGCCTGTAAAATATGCCATAGTCAAGACTAAATAAAAATTCATATATGAAAATATGATTACATAGTTTGGATTACCATTAAGTATCATCAATTAATAAGGAAACATTTTATGAATTTAACCATTATCAAATTTCTAAAACACTTTGTGATTAACCATAATAAAAATACAACTTACCATCCACAAGCCAATTGATGGTGGAATACTTTAATAAAGTTATCAATAATTTATTAATAAGGACATGCAATTTTAATGTCATGTATTGAGAGCCAACAACACCCACAATACTCTAGGCATACCACACAATGTATAATTAACTAACAAAATACTCCAAATTCAATTTATTTTATAGGTTAGAATCCATGGTACCAATGGAATTAATTTTACAAATTTTAATATTGGATGTGGCATTAAAATTTGATAAAGATTTGTTCTTTCATGAATAATTGATCCAATTAAAACATCTGAATGTGAAATGATTTATAGTGACGTATAGTTAGACACATGATAAGAGAGGCCATATATCCTAGCATGATATAAATTTCAAATATAATTAATTCAATGATATATATTATGTTTTTATATATGAAAATAAATATAATAAACTAGGAAAGTTTAAAATTATATGGCTAGGACCCTACATAGTAAAAAAAATTATACTAAATGGCATGGTAAAAAATAAAACATTAGTAGGATTAGATTGGCAATGGTCTCTTAATAGAGCCCACCTAAAACTATATCATACTACATAGAAGGAAATAATACCATAAAAAAAATATAAAGTTTAAAAAAAATCTTAGGGAAATAAATAAACAGTTAGGAGGTGTAACATAGGTCCTAAAAACCCAATCATCCTAAAAAATAGTTAAGTTAGTCAAGTGAGGATGATACTATAGATTAGGATTATAAGATGCATTAGTCCATGTGTTAGTCAAGAAAAATGTCTTTAAATAAGCATATAGACACTAAATCATCAATCCCACTCCCTCGTGGGGTGTTGTTAATGAATTTTAAGAGCTATTTAATGAAAGAATACTACCAAACCTTCCAAATAACATCCTTCCTTCCAAGAGTGGCCAAAAACATGTTTTTCCTTGGATTTGGTGCTCTAAGTCTACATCAATGATGAGTAGCATAATCCTCCATCACTTCCTAGTGCACCAATGGCTTAAGCTCAAAATATTTGATCAATTTATGCAAATGGGTGAAACTTTTCTATAGAATTTTTTACATAATAATTTTTTATAATTGAAGCTTTTTTAATCAATGGTGAGGCCCCATATTTATAGCTTTCTTAAAATGTTTATAATCAACCATGACCATCCATATTTATATTAAGATGTGTGGCCATGGATCAATTAAATTTTAGAGGGACAAGCCATAAATGTTCCCATTAATATTTAGAAAAATGGGGCATTAATGAAGCATGGGAAAGCTTAATATTAATATTTGTTACATTAATGGCCTATATATGACACCCCATTGATGATGTCATGGGATGATGTATATTTGAGGAATGAAATAACTTCTATGGATTTTTCACTTATGCTCTTGATTTAGTTTAATTTGTTTAAGTGGCTTTAAATAATTTGTTGTAATTCTTTAGAAATATATTGCATGCTTAATCAACATAGTTGTAAATGTAATTTTATGAAGTCCTAATTTTACTGAAGTATAATCAAAATAAGGTGTCAATTACATATGGAACAATACCCCAATTAGGGTACTATGGATGTGAAATAACACATGCACGTGACGTATGCTTCTAAATTAGAAGAATGTAATGGTCCAGAGTGTTAGTTTACATGGTGATAATTTGACTTGAATTGATTTGAGAAAAGATAATAATCATATAAAATTCATTGCCCCATTCAGTGATACATTAGTCTAAATCGACACCTGTACATGATAAGTTAAAACCATTTAGTGCATTTTAGTGATTTTGGCCCAAATTGTGCATTATCATAGAATTTTTCTTAGATTGAAAATTACTACACAATAATGATATAAATTAGATGTCTACAGATACCACATAATACACTAGACATTTAAGTATTTGGTGGTTGATCCATAAATATAGTTGGGTGAGTTGAGTGAGTAATTTTTTATATCCTAAACCAAATGTTTAAGTATCTAGGTGTTGACCATGTTTCAAACTCATAAAAATAGGTAGATAAATGGAAAATTCATGACTCATAGCACTAGTCTTGAACATCCCATTGAGTGAGTCGAATGAGGATGTTGTGACATATTATCCCAAATATCTAAATATTAGGTGATTTGACCATGTTACAAATCTCTAGATAGATATAAGGATAATCATTAATAAATGCATTAATAAACATAATGGGGAAGGAATAAAATAAATAAATAATATTTAGGCATTAAAATTATCCATAAAAATAATGGAAAATAACACAAAATTAATAACATTAAATAAAAATTAGAAGTTAAAAGACTAAAAGTACATGATAGTTAAGCGAGTCATTACAGGTATGATTCATGACAAATTGTGAAATATTATAAAATACATTCACATTTAAGCCAATAAAATAAAAAGAGATATAAATGAATCTCTATAAATAGTGATCATCACTCAAAATTAAAATCAATTTTTCAGGAACTAAAACTCTATTGTAATCATCTTGAGGAATACAAATATTTCAAAAGTCAAATAAGCAATAGAGAAAAATAAAAACTTTGAAAATGATTGATCAAAAGGATACCTTGACTCCAAAATCAAATCACATTTTTCATACAAAGGAAAATTAAAATAATCTATTAATCAATCATATCTCAAAGAAGATAAATCCTACTTACACTTCCATTTTTAGATACATTAGATATTTGGGGTCATGACTAAGAAGGATATGCTAGACCTAACCAAGGGATATCTTACCATAATAACATCACTAGATAGGGTTACAAATCCTCTATTCAATCAACACTGTGAAATAATCCTAGTCATCTCTTATGTTTTCATATTCACTAAGTAAATGACTAGTAAATTAAAATCTAACCTAGTGCTCACAAAAGCTTGTGATACAAAGTAGGGGTAATAAACATTAAAATTAAACATGCATATAAGATCTATACTTAAGTTAATATATATAAAATCCTAATGTATGAGAGATAAGTACAAATTCAAATCTATATACTTTAACAAATGAGGATCAAAGTTAGCAATACTTACCTTTGAATATGAACATGTCGAGCCTCAATATCTCCCTTGGACAAAGTGCTTCAAAAGAGATTTTTGTGGTATGTAAGGATAAAAATGATAATTCATCTTTTTGCTACACAACTTCTCTATGAATCCAAAAGACTTCTCCAAAATAAAATATTCATATCTCCAAAAAATTTATTAAAACACTGCGTAATGCTCCTCAAGTAGAATGGTGGATAAGTAGATGCATAATATAATTTTCTTATTCTTTTTTTCCACTTTAAATGACAAAAATGGATGTGTATATATAGCTAAATCTAACCTTAAACCTTTTCAAAATTTTAGCAAATATGTTTAGCCCAATTTGACTCTATATCATTAATTCATAAAAACAAGTTAGGTCTTAGTCTAGGTCATCCAAGGCTGACCTAGACCTATAACATGAAAATATCAATAAGAATACAAGGTTAGCCTATGCCAATAGTCTAGGTAAAATGTAAAAAAAGAGAATTAGGCTTATGAATGAGATAAGTAAGGTGGTGAATTTCTTGGAGGAGGGTGTAAGAGGGGAGGAAAAGCTTAGGAAATTGTATAAGATATGGTTGTATAGATAAGAAGTAGTGGTATAGAGGAGAACAATCTTGTGAAGCACCAATGATCTACCCACCCCTTTCTTAGTGTACCCTTTAAGGTGTGCACTTAGAGAGATTAAGACTCAATGGGTTCTTATAAGAGATAAAATATCAATAATTGATAATGTTAAAAAATATTATGTGTATATATATGCCTCACTCTAATCTCATCATGTGTCACATAGGTACAACATGGGATGGTACTTTATGAAAATAACATAGTAACACACAACATTGAAGTTGAAAAAATTATAGAAAGAAAAAAATAAGATAAATGAAAGGATAGAATTGAAAAACACATACCTTTACTTACCTTAGTGTTTTTGATAAGAAATGAAGTGAAATAAATGTGAATGTCTCTAATGTAGGTAACATAAGATGACCCTATAAAAATTAGTGAAAAAAAGCAAAAAATAAAATAAAATATACATGTAACATATGAAAAGATTTTCTACCATGTCAAGATTCGAGAACATCTTACAATTCCAAAAAAGATCTATTAAAAATAAATATATGATAAAAATGGAATATGGTTGTAAATATTTGATAGGTAAATAATTTTGAATATTAAATATAAATAAGGTGAAAATAAATTCATTTGTTATTTTTACCATTCTAAGAAAACATTGCTTTGAGAGACACAAATTGAGCTTAGAGATAAACCATAGTAAGGAGATAACAAATAAGACATGGAGGATGCATAGCAACCACAGGGAGTGTAGAACAATTTAAAAAACATGAATTTCAAAATTTTGATCAATTTTATTTAAAATTAAGATAAATATAGAAAATTTAAATGGTAGGCAAAATCTATACACCGAAACTGACCCTAGGAAATTTTTATTTAGACTAAGGGTAGAATAGGGTATTGGATAAGAAAAAATCATACCAATAAATGCCTAAGGAATTTATGGTAAATGGTCAAAAAGTTATCAGATATAAAGAACAAAGTTGACCCTATCAACTTAGTTTGTAAGGTGAGAGAGAAATAGGGGTTGACTACATAGCAATGGGTTGACAAAGTATTGTTGAAGGTGGCTAACTATGTATTAGTGGTCTAGCATATTACCCTATGGCCGATGTATTTACTAATATGTGGCTGATACAATTTTATAAAAAGTGTTTTCTATGTACTAAAGGGCTGATATAGTATTTTAAAAATGGAAAAATGCCAATTTAGTTTCAAATGGGCTAATTGTGTGGAAAAACATAAACACTAGAAAACTATATCAAATAATTTAATTAAGTATTTAATTTCTAAATTATTGAGAATGTTTAAGAATGTATTTTAATTATTATGACATAAAGATATGATACATCCTTTTTTGTTTGATATTTGTAGAGACATTAGATATTTTGGAACTTGGTAGATGTGTCATGACTAGTAAATATATTGGTGTGGTTAGAATATATGGATAGGGCTTAACTGGTTGCCTTGGGATTTAGTAGTATTATGAGTATGAGATATCCCTCTAAGTGTTGATCTCATTGTCATGTTCCTAGGATTATTGTAAGGGCACCTAGAACATAAATGCTCTGATACCAACTGTCAGGGTCCTACTCCTCAATAAGAGTATAATATGATTACCTTGTATAAGCAACTAAACACGAAATTAAACCAGAATTCACAAGTAACTAGAATTCACAAATGACACAAAATATGAGAGAAAATACACAATCTTGTATTAATACTCATGCCAGAAGGAAATATAATGAAGATGCCACAGTCTTCCACACCTCTTAGATGTACAGATCTCTTTCCCTCAAGAGTTCACTCTCCTACCAAAAATGGTCCCAACACACAACTCAAACACAGAGTTGTTGTTCACCTCCAACTAGTCAGTAATAACACTGCCAGTACACAAGTACTCAAAGTACTTCAAGCAGATCTCCCATGAACTTGCAATAACCTGTAACTCAAATGATCTTACTTACCATGTAGAACTTCTCCTTGATCTTGCAACAACCTGTAGATCACCCTGTTCTTACAATTGGAAGGATCTACCTTGCCTTCCTCTATAGATCTTAATTACAATACATGCCAATGAGTCTATAAATAGATCCCATACTAAAAAATAACTTAGAATTGTAATTTAAAATAATTAGACATGTAGCTCAAGACTCAAAATATACTTTACATGCAAACAACTAGTTCAACAAACTAACTATTTGTGCAATGAACAGTTCTAAAACCGCACAGGCGACCGACATCAATCGCTATGTGACTGGAGGTGACCGACGTTGGCTGACTCCTGCCAATGTCGGTTTCCCTCTGCACTATAGATGATCGACATTAGTTACACTGCCAATGTCGGTATCTCTGGAACTCAACAACCTCCTCCATGTCTGCATCAGTGAAGCTTTTAGCTTCACAACCTAACAATTAGGGGAATGGTTGGCCATCACTTTCTGATCGAAAGTAGAAGGGGACACAATCGAGGTGGCTATTACTCTGGAGGATGTCCCTACTATATGTAATCAAAAATGCATCATGTCTATAAATCAATATTTTCTCAAAGAAGATAGAGAATACCTAAACTTTCAATTAGGGATACACTTTTTAAGTGGGAACATGACCAATATGGGGATCCACTAGACCCAATTAGGGGATCACTTATCCCAACACATCATGCTAGGAAGGGTTCCAAAGCCTATAGTCTAACATGATCACACAAAAACCTTAATAGAGTCCTAAGGTTTAAAGCATTCACTTATCATAATAACAAGAAAGAAAATATAATCTAGTGCACACTAAAGCTTTTGGTAAAAAGTGGGGGTTAGAAATAAAACAAAAAAATATGTATAGGGGACCTCAATTAAATTTTGTATGAGTAACACCCTATTACATGAAATATGAACGATAGTATTATTTGAGCCAACACTTATGTTACTTCTATCTAATAAAAGATAGGAGAAAAAAGCTAGAATATGCTTACCTGAATGTGAACCCATCCAGACTCAATCTCTCCCTTGGCCAAAGGGGCTTCACAAGAGGTTTTTATAGTTTTTAAGGATACCTAAGAAATAACAAAGCATCCAAGACTTATCCACAAGACTAGATTCTCCAAATAAGAAACCTAGCTATCTTCTTAGGTAGAACGGTCGAAGAGTAGATTGTGAATAAGCACAAGTGGATAATAACTATTGATTACACATATGAAATAATGAATAAAATGATCTTCTATTTATAGGTGGATTTTACCTTAAATACTTCTAGGAACATTAGTTTTATAGGGTGGACATAGTTGACCTAGTGTGTTTTCAAGGATAATTTACTAGGTCTGAGTTAGGTCAGTTGAAAGGCTAACAAGATAAGAAAGTAAAGAATACCCCTAAACTTTACTGGGTTAGTCCCATCAACCTAGTAAAGTTGACTATCTAAAAGGATTTTAAGACAAGAAAAGGAGGAATGGAAAAATAAAAATATGGACGAATAATCAAGGGAGGAAAATTATCTTAGGGAAAGGTTTTAAGATCTGGTTGGATTGGTAATAATGTATAAATAAGGGGAAATAATCTTGCAAAGCACCAAAGGTCTACCCACCCCTTAGAGCATGCACTTAGAGAGATTGAGTCTTGATGGGTTCCTACAAGATTTATAGCATCAGTATTTGATAAAATTTAAAAATATTGTGTATACATATGCCCCACTTGAAGGTCATCATGTGTCATTAAGGTGAAATAGGGGATGGTGCTTCGAGAAAGATCAAAGTAACACACAATGTTGATGATAAAAAAATTTGCAGTATTTTAAAGAAAAAATAACTAAAATTAAATGATTGAAAGGGAAAGTAATCCAAAAATTAAATAACTAAAAAGTGAATGCAATGCATACCTTTAATTACCTTTATTTTAGGATGGTTGTCTACTATGTTGTTAGTTTTGATTGTGTAGGGCATAAATAATGCTTTCAACAAACCCAAGAATACAAAACTAAAGATAAAAAAAATTAAAAATGCAAGAAAATCTAAGATAGTTGGTGCTATGAGGATGGGATATACTTGGTCAATTTGCCAAACTAGGGTGATAGGTGATATGTTAGACCAAAATGACTAAGTTAAACAACAAGATTATTTTGAGTAACCAAAAAACCAAGGCTACTAAAGACCAAAAAAATCAAACAAGCTATCCTTAAGTAAGAAAAGAAAAATCACCAAGTCAAACTAAGGACACATGTCAAACAAGATGGAAAACAAAAACAAATAAATGGGTAAAAGACTAAACAAAATGGTAAAACAACATTGATGAGTGAGCAGTAACTATCCAAATCTCACTCAAAAATGGAAAAAGGATGCATAAAAGAGAAAATAACAGTGTCGAGTGAGAAGTAATAAGCCAACCAGACTCAACAATGGAAAAAAGGTATAAACTTAGGTGTTCATAATAAAAAGATAGCAAAACAATGAAAAATGGTAAAAGGAAAGTAAATTAAGTGTATAAATATAAATATATGGTGTAAATAAAGTACGAATACATAGTTACTCAAACATGTTTCACTCTAAGGATAAATAATACTAAAATAAAGTAGTGCTAGCATGTTTTTAAGAGGTGAAGAAGAAGGAATTAACGAATAAGGGAAAATAGATTTGGAATCACAGTTTTTCTATCAAGGGGGAAAATAAAATGTGTGGAGGGGAGAATGAAGGACAAACCAAGGTAGAGTAACTCTTTATCAAAGTCAAGACACTCAAATTAGGTTTGTTAAAACAAGAGGATTTTGACCTTAAGGACTATAAAGAGATTATCTTAGCCACATAAATTTTAGGTCAACAAAAGGAGTATATAGATCATCCCATGAAAGCTATATGCATGAAAATTAAAATGGACATACCTCACCATGACGTGTTCATTGTTATTTAGGACCCCTTATAGAGCTATCAATCTACTGTGAAGATTGGGTACTTACTTGAGAAAGTAGGTAGCACCATTTTTTTAATTCCCTATTCTGATCTACTAGCTTACCATAACAAAAAGGACCTTAGCTCTATGTGAGGCCAATTATGGAGTTTGAGCTTCAATTGGAAATATGAGATGTGCATGTAATCACATCTTTTGGTGTGACTTTGAATTTTGAATGTTGCCTTTTAGATATCATTTCCTTTTATTTTCAAATGATTTTCCTTTTAACTTTATTGATGTATTTTTCTATTCCTCCTCCATACGGATTTGTAAAACCAAATGTGGGTGCTAAATATGACTTTCATTTGAATACTTAGGACAAGGATACTTAGAGAGAGAAATTTAAATAGCATGGGATCTAAGAGTCTCATAAATATAAGTGAGATAAAAGTGATATATTGATTTTAACCTTATTTTATCCAATAAGGAGTGAAATAAAGGGGAAATCAAGAGGAATGACACATGGAATAATTAGAATTGCTTCAAATCACAAAAAAAATGTGACAAAGGGCAAAAAGGGATACATTGATAGTAAAATGTGATTCCTTATCATAAGAATGAAGGAAATGGAGGAAAACATGCTAACATAAATTATTATGTATAATTTATCTAGCAAAAGAATAAAAATCTAAAGTTAAGAACAAGGATCAAGAACATGAAAAGGTTGTAATTTTATGAGGAGGGTCGGGTCCTAGTCATGGTTTTACAAAGCAACTCATAAAAGAGAAGCCCATGAGGGTGATGATAAATAAGAGAAAATAAAAGTGAGGTAAGCAAATAAATAGTAATATGTTGTGAGTGATTCTAGGTCCTATCCATGGTTTTACAAAGAAACTCACAAAATAAAAACCCAAAGGATACTAAAACAGCATTGGAAAGTAGTAACAATGAAAGATAAAAATAGAGAAAAGATGGTGGTTTTGTGAGGAATTTCAAGTCCTATACATGTTATTACAAATAGACTCATAAAATAAAAACCTAAGGGGTGTGAAAAACAAGAGAAAATGAAAGAAGATAAGGAACACTATGATACATCAAGAAACCAAAAGACCAAAAGGGAGGACAAAAGATTTGTGAAAAAGAGGGAACTATTGTAGAGGCTGAGACCCATGCTTAAGTAACCTACAAAAACTATTAGATAAATATAGATAAAAGACATGATAAGAATTAAATGTTTAGGCAAAGTAATTTTTATGTAATTGAGTGTTGGTAGGCTATTTGAAAACAAGGCCTTTATTGGTTTGAATATGGTAAGTGCTTAGACCAAGAATGTCTTTAGCTAAATATGGGCCCCACCATTTTTGGGCATATTTACCTTATTTTTCATGGGTGTAATCTAATTTAAGGAAAATATCACTAACATTAAAAGTGAAAACTTTAACACATGTATTATGTTGTCTAGTAATGCAAGCCTTATATTGGTGGTTATGTTGCAAGGTGGAAATATGATGTTCATTAAGAAGATAAAGGGAATGAAGGTGAGATTCATGAAATTATTCATCAAGAATAATGCCATGAATAGATATATGAAGAGAGGGAAGCTCAACATATAAAGGAAGAATTGACTCAAAACCATAGACTAGAGAAAATGGAGTTGCCCCAATGGCATTACGTATGCTAGTCTGGTAGGCCCAAAGTGTAGGGTAAAGATGAATATTCCAATCCATGTGGGTTTCACAAATTGTATTTTATATAATTTAATTGATAATTTTATTGGTAACCTTAGCTTTACCATTGCATTATAGATGATAAATAATGGAAAATTTGTGATTGATCTTAAATTTTTTGAAAAGTTGTTTAAATTATTTACTTTTGAAATTGCCACCATTGTCAGAAATGATGGTATGGGGAATGCCCAAGTGGAAAATAATTTTGTTAAGAATAAATTTGGAAATGGTAAGACTAGTGACATTAACTAGGGGCATGGCTTCTACCCACTTGGTAAAAATTTTAGTAGTAGTGATGATAAAGACATGCCCATCTTGAAAATGAAGAAGTTTACCAATGAGATCTAATCCCCATGTGGAAAATGTCTAAAAATATTCAATAGTTTTAAGTTTATTAGGAGATGAATGGATAAGATCATCATGATGCTAACAAGGGAATTATTTATCATATTCAATTGTATCATTTTTGAGAGTAGGCTAAAAGTAACCCATACATAGGCATTTATGTGTTATATCATGTCCATTATAGTGACCACCATAAATGTCCCCATGTGCTTGTTTAAGAAGAGGAAGGACCTCATCTTATATAAAAAAATAGAGTAAGGTACCTTCAACATTGTGATAGTAAAGGATGTTATGTTGAAATACATACTTGAAATCTTGTTTATGAATGCATGTCTTTTCACAAGAGTATAAATTAGGAGGATAAGTTTGGTGTTCTAAAAATTGAATGATGTCTTTATACCAATGGCTTTGTCAAATGGTAACAACCTCCATATGATAGATTAGTGAATCTAATGGTTGAGATGAAGAAAAAATATTTTCTTATTTGTATAAGAAAATAAGGATTAGAAAGAACTTAAAGAGGATGAAAGATAGAAGCTAAAGAGGCAAGAGAATCAACAATGGAATTTTAATCTCTAGGAATAGGCTCAATAGTAAAAGAGATAAAATCCTTATCAAGAGTGGTTGTAATTTGATGATAGGTGATAATGTTTTCAATTTTGCATTGATAATAACCACTAACTTGATGGAAAATAAGCTAAAAATCACCTAAATCATGAAGGTATTTAATGTCTAAGTCAAGATTATATCTCATGCCTAAGATAAAAGCTTTGTATTCAACCATATTATTGGTAACATCAAAGTTAAAATAAAATGATAAAGGAATGATCTTTCTAATAGGACTCATGAGAATTCAAATTGCACCAACTCCTTGAATTAATTTAGCACCATCAAAGTGAGGGTCCAAGTATCCTCATGTAAGTCAACATTGATTTTAGGGATCTCCTCGATAACTACCATAGGTTTAGTAGAACTGGATGGAAGAGAAGATTATTCAAGTTTATTGGCTTCAATATCAGTAGTAAATCTATGAAAACAATCTCTAAGAGAGATATATTGTTTAAGACCTTCAATGTAAAGTATATTATCATTTGGAAGGTCATCTTGAAAGGAAGAAGTGGCTAGAATGGGAACTATGGTAAGTTGGCTAGACATGACTTGCCCTTTAATAGGTTTTTGAGTAATGATGTGAAGATCATATTCCATAGGAGGACCATACATTTTCCAATTCTATATTTAGGGAAAAAATTTGTGGAGAAGAAATGATGAAGGGGGTTAAAATGAACAATGACATAAGTAGTCTGGTAAAGCATGTAGTGATGAAACTTTTCATTCGTAATATATATGGCAAGGAAATTGCATTCAATTTTGGTATAACATGTTTCATAGTTGATGAGGCCTCAGCTAATGTAGTAGATAACATAATATCTTCCCATATCATCTTGTTGGGTAATCATTACCCCAACTGAAATAGGTGTGGAAGAAGTATATAGAGTTAAAGGTTTATTATTGGAAGAAGGATGAAGTGTAGGTGGACGAAGAAATGATTGTTTCATGTTAGCAAAGGATTTTTGACATGGATTTATCCATTATAAAGTAGTACTTTTCTTAAGAAGGGAATTGATAGAGTGAATTTGATATAGATGAATCATCTAATTGCCCCAAGTTTGCCTAAATAAGTACAAATGTTGGGAATAGAATGAGGAATGGACATGTTGATGATAGCACTAATTTTGGCTGGATCAATGTCAACGTCATGGAGAGAGACTATGAATCCTAAAAATTTTATAGATGTGAATCCAAAGACACATTTTTAAGGATTAAGTCAAAATTTATTTTTAAGGAGACGGTTAAAGATGATAGCAATATAGAAAAGATGATTCTTATGATGTTTGGATTTAGAAATGAGATCATCCACATAAGTTTTTGAATGAGATCATGAAATATGTGAGTCATTTCATGTTGATAAGTGGCTCCAACATTTTTGAGACTGAAGGATATTTTTACATATAAATAGGTGCCTCATTCCATGGTGAAAGTAGTCTTATGTTGGTCTTCAAGAGTGATATGAATCTGATTATATCCTGAGAAACCATCCATAGGAGATAATATTTCATAACCAACCATGGAATAAAGTATGGCATATATTTAAGGTGAGGGGAATTTATCTTTGGGATAATCAAGATTAAGATTATGAAAATCAATACAAATACAAATAACCATAGTGACTTTCTTTCACATGGGAATAATGTTAGAAACCCATTCAGAATAATCCACTAGTTTAATAAATTTAGCATCAAGTAATTTGATGATTTCCTTATGACATAAGGTTGAAACTTCAAGAATTTTTTTTTTTTGATTTTGATGCATAGGATTGACATCAGGATAAGTAATGTATTATGCACCAAAATTCTAGGGTCAATTTTTGGCATGTCCTCATAGGACCAAGCAAAAGCCTCATGATATTTGTCAAATAATAAGGTAAAATTATCATGTTTAGTAGGAGAAATCTCTCAATAAAATGTAATCAATCAAATACAAGATGTGTACCATATTTGATGTGAGTAGTTTCTTTAATAAACATAGAATTACCATCTTGAAAGTGGTATGGTGCATTGGGTAAGGCATAAATTGGATTTATTTTAGGATCAATGCTAGAAACAAAGTTGTTTAAGCAAGGAGTTTTAGTTTTAAAATTTATAGGTTTATGATGTTGTTGAGGAAGTTGAGGTTCCCAAATATGAAGTAACTCAATAATATATTCATTGCTAGGAAAGGTAGGAAGAAGACTATAATATTCAACATCTACTTCAAGATCAAAAATTTGATTGCCATGATGATTAGACTCAAAATGTATTTGATGAACATCAATGGCCTTGGCATCAAGTGCAATTTTGGGAGTAGAAGAAGTAGATGGAATAGACAATTTTGGAATATTGGTGGATTTGAAGATGGGAGAAAGATCTGATGCAATGATTGAATTGATAAGGGTTAAAAAAGATGTAGTGATTTTTAGAGGTTCAAAAGTCATAATTTCCTCTACCACCCAAGGAGTACCAATAAGAGGAGGATTGATAGGAGGAACATGACACTCAATATATAAGGTACAATCCAAAAAAATGTTATGCACATCCCAATTAAAAGCATGGATTTGGGATAAAGTTTTTTAGTAATGCTAGACATCCATGTCTCTAGATTGAGCTTGGGCCATGATATAGTTGTCATCATATGTTGTAGAAATATTAGAAGCTTAATAATCAGGGGGAGTTTCATAAGGTGAAATCCCAATATTTATAAATGTATGAGGAGACATGATGAGAGGATCTTGAAATAATGTATCCACTCTAAAATCATTGCAAGTAAAGGTATATTCTAGTAAAAAGGCTCCTGAGCATCGCATGAAGGGGAAAATTTAGTAATCTCATCAATAAGAGGAATAATATGGTCTCTTGGTAATATATAAGGATGAAGCCATTATAAAATATATGGAGGTAACTTGGTAATATTTCAAGTGTGTTACAATTCATGGGGATCATCATCATCAAAATCCATAAGAGTAACTTGTAAATTAGAATTCATGTTGATAAACTTAGGTAAAGGAGCACTGTTAATATTAGGATTTGTAGAAATACAATATTGAGGTTTAGAATTAGGAAGCTATATACTCCATGTATTGGGATCAGCTTCATGCTTTTATTGTTTCCCATTATGTAAAACTTTAATACATTGACTACCAAAAGAATTAATGGTCCTCATTCGATGAGTCCATGGATGACCAAGAAGGATATTGTAAGATAAATGGAAATCAAGGACCATAAGCTTGGTTTGAATGATCTTAGGTCACACGGTTAATGAAATTCAGATACAACCAAGTGGCTTTTGATTTATTTTATCAAAACCATGAAAATTAAGATGAGTTTGATTGAGATGATCCTTGTTATAACCAATTTATTATATAGGCCACAAGGATGTCACATTAATACTATAGCCTTCATCAACTAAGAATTTTTGGATAAGATTGATATTAATGGCTATTTTAATAAAGAGTGATAGATCATAAGCATGAAAAATAACTTCATCATTGATCATGTCCTCCTCAAGGAATTTAATAGAGGGATTGGAGGAAGTACATGAGGTTTCAATTGTATTAATATTAGTAGGTTGAGAATCAATAAAAGGTGGTTCTTCATCTATGGAGGATGGCTATTCAATTTCTTGAAGTTGTTACATAAATAATTTATTATGATAGGATGAAGTGTGAACCAAATCCATAAGAGGAATCTTACAAGGCATATAGTTGATTTCTTAAAGAAAATTCCAATCAGATTTAGAAGAACTAGCATGAGGTTTAGAAGGTAAAGTATTTTTTGAAGGTATAGATATGGTTAGAGGATCAAAAGGAGGAAGTCATTCCTCAAGTGATTTTAAATCAACATTAGAGGTGGTAGTATATTTAAAAATTTGTTCTTCTAAAGATGGATTTTTAGGCTTGGTAAATGGATATTTGTGAGTCAATTTATGATGATAATTGACCTTGGTAGTGTTCACATATTGATATTTTTTATAATATTGGTCATAATAAGCATCAATGGCACAAACATCCTTGACATTTTTTGATTATTAGAAGAAGATTTTTGGTTATTAGAGGTAGAAGATTTTAAATTTTATCATTTTTGGGAAGCAATAGTGTATTCTTGATGATGAAGACTGATCATAACTTTATGATTGAGTGAGTCACCAAGCATATATGAGACAAAAAAATAATTGAGCCCTCTAAAATATTCATATGAATTCCCAATGTCAGCATGGAACCAAAAAAATAGATTAGGGTCATGCCACTTAGGGGGAACATTGGGATAGAAGAAAGGTTTTGAGGGGAATATAAATTGTTGTAACCCCTTGTTTGGTTTGTAGAACATTACTAGTGACATCATTATATTTTTAGAAATATCCTTTAAGAATTTTAGGATTAGGTTTGAATTGCATCATAATAAAGTCTTGATACTTAGCTTGATCAAGAGCTTCATTAAGTGTTAAGGGAGCAAAGGTTTGAACCTTATATTAGAGAGTAGGAGTTAAATCCATGATAAAGAGTTTTAATAGATTATCATCATTCAAGTTATGGTCAACTTTATGAGCTAATTATTTCTATATTTTGATAAAGTCATGATCTGATTCCATGGGAGATTTTTTAACATTGATGAAATGGCTAAGAAAATTTTTAGGAAGATCATCATGTTGAAACTCTTTAACCAAAGGATTAACCTAAGGCATAACATTACCTAAGGCATCCCTACGAGGTGGATGAATATAATTAGGATTAACTTGAGGATGAATAGTTGGAGGTTGATTAGCCACATTGATTAAGTGTTGTTGAAGTTGCATCATTTGGTTGGTATTAGAATTTTGTATAATATTAATTTGTTGAATAACTTGGTATAAAAGTTGGGTTGTATCAAGAAGTGGGTTGATGTTTGTAGGAGCACTCCCCAAATTGGTATTAGGGAGAGGATTAGAAGAAGATGGATTGATAGTGGGATTGTTAAGTAAACTTGTATCAATTACTCCCACATTAGTCTAAATATTTTGAGAAGTTTCTTGGTAAGTATAGAAAGGATTAGATCCATCAACTTCATCTTAAGGTGTTATTTTCACCATATTCTAGTTCATAGATAAAAGAGGATAAGAGGTACCCCAAGAGTGATGGTGCTTTTGGGAAGAAAAGAGAGGGAGAAATGAACATCCAATATAGTATATAAATGGATTCAATCTATCCAAGAAGATTTTGATAGGAGACTTCATTCCAACCAAAGAGAGATGAACAAAGTGCAAAATTGGAAAGACAAGGAATTAAATTGATGAATGAGGAAAGTAAAAGATAGTACAAGATCAATTGGGTTGACCAAACATAAAAAGAAGACCTATAAACTATACAAGGTCGATTGGGTCAATCCAATATATTCAACAGAGGTAGGAAAAAGCTGGAAAAGGAGCTAAAAACTATACAAGGTCAACTGGGTTGATCTAGTACAGTAAAAAGGGGATTAAAAAAGGTATAAGGTCGATTGGGTTGATCGAATATAGTAGGCAGGAAGAAAGAAAATGATGATAACAAGTTATGAGCTAGAATAAGATACTTTTTGAAACTAATCTAGCAAAGTAAGAGTTGAATGGAAATAAATAGTCAATTAGATCAATGCTAGTCAATCTGATTGAGGAACACAAAATAAAACCATGCATTAATGATTGATAATGCAAGTTTTTTCACACATAATTGAGAAAATAACAAGCAATCAACTTGAAAATTAAAGAGCTAACTAATTGGGCAACTTAATATGTTTATTATATTATTAAGATATGATTTTTAATGTGGTTGGAAGTTGGCTATAAGAAAGGTAATAGATAAAAATCTAAGGATGGTTTCAGGTAGTCTAGATTGAAATGGACTATAGTGGAAATGATACAGGCTTGGTATTAGGGCCTACCCCTTCACTTTACACACTACAAAGATAAGGGTGTCAAGTGCTGAGCCAAAATATACCATTAACCATGATTTATACTTAACAAAAGCATCAAGTTAGCTTCTCTCTTGGTAATGAAATTAAAGTAGGTTGGCTTAGGGTATACAAAATGTTAAAGTGCTTGTTTATGTTTTTTTTGATTTGGTCATGTGTGCATAAAATATAAATAATAAAACTAAGAAATTAATTAGAAATCTCATAATTAGACTATGTGATCTATTATAAGCATGTAATCAATAATAAAATAAATGTGTTAACTAATTAATATCAAATATGAGATTAATTCCAGCTTAAAACAAGTTATAGTGTTGATATTATATGCACAAAATACAAAATATGGTTGATAGGGTCAAACTTGTACTACAAAAGCAAGGTCTAAAAATGAACTAGGTCGACAGTGTTGATCTAGTTATTTTAAACAACACATAAAACATAGAATTGGGTCGGCAATATAGATCTAGTTGATTGTGAAAGGGTAGTTTTAAAGACTACAAACTATGAAAGGAAAGATATAAAAGAGAGAAATAGAGAGGTAGAAAGAAACCTTGGTAGATTAAAGATGCAATAAAGAAAGATTGTTGATAAACAACATTGAAGTATGTTTGAGAAACCTACAAATTGGGTGGACAAAATTGATCAAGATATACAAGAACCTATTGAAAAGTGTTGAAACTAGAAGGGGTCAACTGGGTTGACCTAGTAGGCTAAACTAGGTGTCTAAAAGGTAGGAAACATGTACTAGGTTGATTAAGGATCTAGTTGCATGTTCTTAGAAATCTATGCATAGAGAAATATAGTTCAGCTGATAAAATAAATCCATTATGTCAAAATATATGATCAAAAGAATGAAATAATTGAATGACATATTGAAAGGGTTAGCTTCACATTGGGTTCACAAGAATGTATATAATTAGAAATACATCATGTCTATAAATCAATCTTATCTTAGAGAAGATAGATCATACCTACACTTCCAATTGGGGATACACTTGTCAAGAGGGAGCATGACCAATATGGAGATCCTCTAGACCCGATTAGGGGATCACTTGTCACAACTCATCATGCTAGGAAGGTTTCCAAAGCCTATAGTCTAACATAATTACACAATAACCCTAATGTATTCCTAAGGTTTAAAGAATTCACTTATTCTAATAGCAAGAAAGTAAATCTAATCTATTACACACCAAAGCTTGTGACACAAAGTGGGGGTTAGAAATAAAATAAACAAATATATATATGGAACCTCAATTAATGTATGTATGAGTAACACCCTAATACATGAAATATGAAATTATTATTTAGCCATCACTTATGCTACTTCTAACTACTAAAAGAGAGGAGAATTAAGTTAGAATATACTTACGTAAATGTGAACCTATCGAGACTGAATCTTTCCCTTATCCAAAGGGGATTTGTAATAGGTTGTTGTGGTTTTTAAGGATAAATAAGAAAGGCCAAAGCATCTAAGACTTATCCACAAGACTAGATTCTCTAAATAAGAAAACTAAGCTAAGTCTCCTCAAGTAAAATGGTGGAAGAGTAAATTGTGAATAATAACAAGTGAAGAATAACTCTTGATTACACATATGAAATAATTTTCAAAATGATCTTATATTTATAGGTGGATATTGGCCTAAATCCTTCTAGGAACATCAATTGTACAGGGTTGACCCAGTTGATCTAGTGTGTTTTCAGGGATAATTTACTAGGTTTGAGTTAGGTCAAATGAAAGGCTAACAAGCTAAGAAATTAAAAAATACCCCTAAACATTACTGGGTTGATCTAGTATAGATGACCATCCAAAAGGAGTTTAAGATAAGAAAAGGAGGAATGGAAAGAGGAAAAGACTGGAGGAATAGCCAAGGGAGGAGAAGTAACTTAAAGAAAGGTTTAAGGATCTGTTTGGATTGGTAATAAAGTGGAAATAAGGGAAAATATACTTGTGAAGCACCAAAGGCCTACCCACCCCTTTCTTGATACACCCCTTAGGGCATGCACTTAGAGAGATTGAGTCTCGATGGGTTCTTTTAAGATATAAAACATGAATATTTGATAAAAGTTTAAAATATTATGTGTATACACATACATTTCTTAGACTTTTAATAGGTGGGATAATAGTGATTACTAATACATCAAAGCCATAGGATGAGAGATGAACCTTAGCTTAGTGGGTGATAGGATCAGATAGGATCTATCCTAGATTGTATGTGAGATTATTTGATGTTTATCTTGTGGACATTTTGGACATATAAAAAGATGTGATAGGAATTATGATAGCTAGGGTGTTGTGTTGTAAGGTAGAAGGCAAGATACAACTATATGTGATAGCCTTGTGCTAGTTAATTTTAGATTATGGAGCATTGTATGATTTTGGTTCTATTATCTAGGTCTAGCTCATGTATGATATGTATGGAATGTTGTTTTGAGGACAAAAGATGATGGAACTGATTATACTCTTAAGCACATGGATATATGAGAGGTTCCCTATGTATCAACCAACTAGGTTACCCTATGTGATTGATGATAGGTTACCTCAGGTCATTTAATGGAGGGAAGATGATGTAGCATGGGATATACCCCATGTACCACAATTGTAGACTATCACTTGTGGGAAAATAGTGTGGTATTCGTACACTCACATAGATTCCATATGGCTTAGCTGGGATATCATTACTAAAGATTTGGCACATGTGTGGATCATGAGCCACTATAGTTCATGGGAGGAGCCTCATCTAATGGCTCATGTATTTAGATAATTAGGACTTCTTATTTGGTGGTTCCTCTAGTATTGAATACTTATTGGGCATAACATGCTAGAGGGTTAAGAGGGAGGGGAGGTTGAGGGGTACCTATAGAGATACTAGTGATCAAGGCTTGATAGGCTATACCATGGGCTAGTCAAGCATGATAGAAAGAGGTTGTAAAGCTAAGAGGATATGACATGGATGTGGATGTATGGGAGTAGGGAGCATAATAATCACTATAGTAGAGGTGATACCAACCATTGTGAGGTCATATAGATGGAAACATCATCAACATGAGGATTCATATGTTCTAACTATCATGTAGGGGGGTTAAACATTCACTACAAGACATAATTGGTTAATACAAAAACAACTAAGGAGAGGACCATGGTAAAATTGGGTGGTGAATCCTATATTTTCCTTGGTGTGGAGGTACCTAAAGGAGGAGGTGCTCAATGGGTGAGCCGATGGTGAGATTACAATTAGCGATACCATAACTAGTGAGAGATGTTTTAATTTTTGTAAAGATTTTGATATAAGACACTGCTTGTATTTCTGATTATTTGAGAAAGATGATTATATATATAATCATCTTTCTCAAATATTCAAATATATATATATATATATATATATGTATGTATGTATATATATATATATATGTATGTATGTATGTATGTATAAATATATATGTGTGATTTAAAGCATATCTATTTTTTGGTTTTGAATTTTTTGCAACATAGGTGCTCAGATGGGGAGCCTTGTTTATGGCTACACATCGTGACATTTTAGATAGGGTGCTATCACTATATGAGCCTACCACATTGGATGATCTTGTGGTTTTATCTACCCTAGCCTAGGAAGGCTAGTTTAGATTAGTGGGAGAGGCTACAATACAAATGTAGGCACATAGTGATGGATTACAACCACTAATAGAGGTGGGAGATGGAGAGGCTTAGGCTTGGTAGGCCTTAGCATAAGAGTGACTCATGCACATGGAAACTACCATAAAACTTTGAAAGGTTTAGGCCTACGTGGATAATCCATAGGGATAGGTTATTGGTTTGAGATCTAAGACTACCTCTTTACATCATACTATTTAGAGGGATCAGTCATAGGCATCTATGGGTATCATGGCTAGGCCATAGGATAAACATGATGGAGCATAACATTAGAGCTATAACTATTATATTTTTTATTTTTTATTGTATAAAACACATGATATACATGCATACATACATATATATGAACATACATTGATGTTGATAGTTTTATTGATCTCATGAGTTTTATTTGGATTTAGATGTGGATGCATGGATATATTTCCTTTCTGGAAAAAGTGTTTAGATTTTGTTTTATATGTTATGGAAAACATGTGATGTGTATTTTATTTTCTACCAATGTGTGATACACATGCATTTTTAAAAAGAAAAAGGCAAAAATGATTTATAAAAGTATAATTAATCATAATAAATGTAATACATGCTTTATCATGATGGGAAATGTGTAATAACAAAATATTAATCTATATAATAAACCAAATGTGGTAAAAAGGTGTAACAAATTTTTTTAAACCATGTAAATATTTTCATAAAATTAAAATAAATAAAAATCATTCTATATCACATTGGGAAGTACAAAAATATTGTAATAAAATGAAAAGCACATGAAAAACCAATGGTATAAAAAAAATTAATTAAGTCAATCGATCATACTAAATCAAGATAGGAAGCATAAAAATAAAGATAAAATGTAAAAGGAAATTAAATTAATCACACTAATTGAAGTTGAAAAGTATGAAAAATTTAATAAAATTGTTGTAAGCATACATGCAATAAAAAAACAAAAAGATAAAATTGAAGGACTTATGAAGTATTCATAAAACATACTAAAGCATGATGGGAAGTATGCCGATAACATGTAACTCATAATATAAAACTACTTATCTAAAATTTGATACATGTAATTTCATTGTGACTTGGGTATTGGAATATTTTGTGTGGAGATCATGGTCCTATCCATGGTGTTACACTACAACTCACAAAGGGAACACTAGTGAAGTGGAAACAACTATGAGAATGTTTTTTTAAAATATGATTATAATGTGGTAATTTGTGAGGAGGGATTGATCCTATCCATGGTCTTACACTAGAACTCACAATGGGAACACAAATTAGGTAAATGGTAATAATTAAATGTTTTATTATGGTGATTTGTGAGGAGAGATTGGTCTTATCCATGGTCTTACATAAAAACTCACAAAGATAAACCCCAGGGGGAATGATCAGTTAAAAATTAATATTTCTCAAGGAGAAATATTGAGAATGTTGTAATTAAAGAGGGAATGTAAATAAAATGACATAGGCATATATGATAAGACCTTAGGAAACGTGAGGCATACTAGGTACACAAGAGAGACACTAAGAATAAAGTGACCATCAAAATATAAAGGATACCTACTCACAATAAAGATAAAGTTATATAGGAAAATAGGTGAGATGCTAAGATAAACTCATGTTGGTTATATGAACAATAAAATTGAAATGGACCTACCTTCCCACAACATGTTTCTCATTCATCAATACATTTTTATAGATCCATGGGTCTACTCTAAATATCGGATGCTTTTGTGAGAAAGTAGGGAGCACTAAAATATATATTTTATTCTCCTTTCCAAATATACTAGCCTACCACACCTTAATAGACCTCGACTATATCATGAGACCAAATTTAGAGATTTATATTCAATTATAAATAGGAGATGTGCTATGAATCATTTCTTTTAGTGTGATTCAACTTTTAAATTTATATGTTTCCTTTTATATCATTGCCTTTTGTTTAATGATTTTGATTTTAACTTTTTCATGGATTTTATGATTCCTCATCCATAAGGATTTGGAATATCCAACATGAGTGATATAAGTGATACACATAAATGATATTTATACTCTAATTAAATGAAGCTAAATATCTACAGATATGATTGACTAAACATTAAATATTACCTATGAACAAATATGTAATCTAATGTTTCAACCATATGTATGCTTAGTATGTGGAAGGAATATAATGGAATAAAGGGATATCCAAATTAGATCAATAATATATAATTGCAATAAGACATTATTTGATAACTAATCATATGATAAATAAATATTACTAAATGAATAAAGGTTTGTATAACCAAGTCACAATAATAATTATTTGAGTTTTAATTGAGATAAGGTTGCAAACAATCATCAAAAAAGAAAAGTAATATACAAAAGAAGTAAAAATTGTAAACATAAGTGTAAAATCGTGGAAATAATGATAATAAGACATAAAAAAAATAGGAAAGTAAATGAAACCATATAAAACACATAAATCCTAATATAAAGATCCATGTAAAATAGATAGGTGAAACCAAATTTGACACATAGTTAAATGCATAAGATATATAAAAGTGGATCAAAAATCTAATAAAAAATAATAATTAATAGCAATGTGAAATATCATCATGTTGTGTTCACAAATACTGATAAATTTTCCCACAAATATTATCCATGACATCTAAAACATATCTATGAAGTTGGATCCTAATGGAAACCAAAGTCTCATCAATCCTCATGGAAATCTATGCAAAAAATTCTCTCCAATCTCTTCCAAAAAAATGTAGGTGTAGTTGAAGGGTCATTCTCATGATGGATATCCTATATAAAATACTTAAATAGAGGAATAAGTGCTTGAATAGGAATGATATTTGTGGGATGAGAAGGTAGCACCACTGGTGGAGAATAAGGATCCATGGGTGGAGAAAGAGGTGCCTTCTTATGTGGGTGACTTATGGAAGGAATAATAGCTAGTATAGGTGTTGACTAAATATGTTCATGAAGGTTATAATAGAAAATATATAAATGTATGGTATGATGGGTACCATAATAGTGATAAAGATAGTATATCTCCTCATATTGAGGGATATACTTAGGTAAAAACTTAGGAGGAGGTATAACCTTGTCTTTGGGATAAGCAATGGTGGGATGCAATGTGTCAATATATTTATAAAGATTATATAAATGAGTGGAAAAATGGTTATATGTCCCATGGAAGTATAATATATGCTTGTTATTAAACTTTGGGGGCCTTTTAATGGAAGAGTTATAAGGATAAGTCAAAGATTGTTGATGTAACTGGTAGTCTCTGGACTCATGATTATCAACTTTGTGGATATCACAATAAGGATGATTTGACCATTAGGAGAGCATGGGATCAAGCTATGTAAAATGAAGAGTGCCATCACCAAGGGAAGGTAAGGATAAAAAAAACAAAAAAAATAAAAACTAGGATCATCTCAAGGTAGATCAAGAGTAGAAATTGAACAAGGCTCAACTGAAGGTGAGGTTATTCATGCATAAGGACTAAGAGTAGTAGTTTGTATCTTTGGGGAAGTAAACTAGAAGGATCCTAGTATTCAAAAAAGTGGTAAGGACCAGTCATGGCATGATTCATAAACATTCTTCTAAGAGGATCTAATAAAATTGGAGGTGTACCATGTGATAAATCCATCTCTACCCTATAAAAAATGGGAAGAGGACTAGAATTAGGCACTATGAAAGAAGGAATGCTAAAATATGAATGAAAATACTAATATAAATAAGTAAAATATAAAATAATTCTAGCATTTATAACATGGACAAGTCCACCTAAAAATGGGTTATCTAAAACATAACCATCATCATAGTTAGGTGTATTCAAGTTGATGGTACATGTAGGTATAACCTTATTATTGGAAGTTGCATGATGGATATAATGTATAGTCTTAGTTAAAACCATAGGTATATCATCGATAAGAGGTTGATAGGATCGATGTTGTAAATAGGGAATAATTTGGGTGATGATATGAAAGGATAGATTGAAATTTTTGATCTTGAGGCTTATCTCATCCAGCTCATCATCATTGAAATTTAGGAGGTTAAGTGGTATATTCCTAATGGGTTAAAAATGAACATTATAACCTTGGATAGAATTGATAAGATAATTAAAGAGTTGAGATTCTATAAATTGAATACTAGGAAAAGGTTCATGGGTAGGAATTTTAAAGACACCATGTTCTTGGAATTATTAAAAATTTTAAGGGTTTGTGTCTCCTTGAATCTTGTAAATAAAACCATTATATGGGAATTTTATGCATTGGCACTTGGATGAGGAAACAACCCTCATACTATGAGTGTAAGGTTATAAAATAGGGGAAAGTTAAAAATCATAAATTTCATGCAGATAGTGATAGGAGGGATGGTATGCAACCTAGAGGAGGCATTTATATTTTATCATAGCATTTAAATGTGCTACATTTAGACTTGATATTAAATTTGGAATATACAAGTGTTTAAATGACATAGAGAGAGATAATTCAAGTATAAAAACCCTCATTAATTAAGGTGCACTTAACTTGGATATCATAGATTTGGATTCTAATGAATAGAGGAGGATCATCCACATGAAGCAAAATATTATCAAGAATCATGGAGGCAATATTAAACTTAAGGTAAATAAAAGTGTCCACTATTTTGACAACATGTATGGACATCTCTTCATATTGTTGAAGGATACTATTTTAAGATTCAAATAAGGTAACTTTGCATCCTACTAGAGGAGGATGATGAATGTTCATTTTAAACAATAATTGCATTAGAAGGTTTCAATTATGGGGGGAAGTTCACATTAATTTGAGAAAAGGTATTTGAGATGGGAGATGAGAAATTTATACAATGGGGTCCCATTCATCATAAGCCATGAGGGGATTACTAGATATAGCTACATAATATTGCAAGAGTTCCTATAAAGGAGGGCTGGAAATGAAATTAAACTTGTATTGGTAAGGTGTAGTTGGTTTAGGTTGAGGACAAATATATTGATTGAATCTAGGTGGTGGGATGGTTGATTGAGGTATTTTTTGTCATTATGTTAAATAAATACTACTGGAAAGTCAGGGAACATTATCTTGGTGTGTAGATGTTGGAGGAAGAGTAGAGATAGTATGAGAGGTATGATCATGTTGATTTTTTAAAAGTGGTTCTTGGAGGTTAATAATGTCCTCTTGCCCCAAATCCATTAGATGAGATGGGGAAGTGTCTTGAATGGCATAAAAAAATTGAGAGGTTTGATTCATGTATGTTGGATTAGTATCAATAAAATCAACTACTCTTCATATGTTAGTCATATTTACCACATTTTCTTCATTAATATTTAGGTCTATAATACTTTCAACGTTATTTTAAGGAGTCAGCTTGTCATTTCTATCTTGATGGTTGGGAAGATGATTTTTGTATATAGCAAAATGAGATTTAACTTTATTTAAAGCTTGATTTTTTTTTGAATTTCATGTGATTTAAAATTTGTGTCATATGCTTTTTGACACTTGTGAATGAGTGATTCATGATAAAAGTTTAGGCCAAGAATAAAATCCATATTTGAATTGTGCAATTATCTACAAGTCTCATGAGAATGGCCCCAACTTACATGAAACCAACAAAATTTGTTCACATCATACCATGATTTCATTGGAAAATTGGGGTCAATATCTCATGGTAGAAGTCTTGGAAGATGCTTTTGAAGTTCATCTAAGGATAATGGTTTGTGGATATTAGTGTTGTTTTTTTGAGAATATGTATGGTTAGGATTATTGCTTGGAGGGGAGCATGCTCCAAATTGTTATTGGGAGTGATTGCTTGAATTTTGGTAATAGTGTCATATGTATCAATAATTCCATCATTATTTGCATGATGAGAGTGATTTATTGAATGTTGGTAATAGTGTCATAAGTATTGGTAATTACATCATTATTTGCATGACAATTTTTGTTTTTAATGAGCATATGAGTACCCTTAGTAGGTTGAGATGGTTCAAATTAGTGCATGAGAAAATATTATCACTTAGATCAGTCAAGGGATTCTTCTAAAGTTATTGGAGAGAGATTCCTAACCTGATAGTATAACTTGGGGTAGATAGCATGAGTGAATAGGTGGAAGAGGTTGTCATCTACCATATTATGCTCACATTTGTTAGATAAGTTATTCCATTTTTTTATGAAGGTTTGTGTCATTTTAGTCTCAAGTTGTTTACAATTTATAAAGTGAGAAAGTTTATTCTCAAGAAGATCATGAGTTTAAAAATCTTGGACTAGTGAGTTAGCCAAGTCTTCAAGAATAGTGATAAAATGGGTTTTTAGTTGATTAGAACAATCTAAAGCATCTCTTGGGACTGTTTTAGCTAATTATTTGGTATCAACAAAGGTATTAAGTTTGACCCAATATGTATAAAGGTTACCAAATGTCTTTAAGTGAAATGTGGGATTGGTGGACCCATTATAGGAGATGGTAGGTGTGATACCTCTTATGTCAATATTATAAATTTGAGGTACAAGAGGTTAATTTTGGAGATTTTTTATCATTTTATTAATGAGCGGTGGTTGAGGAATAAGGTTACCATGGGAATCCCTAAATGGGGTGGGGGCATTCAAATTTTTTGCTCTTGATGAAACCTATTGAGGTTGGTTTTAAAGGTTAATGATATGGTTTTGCATTTTCATCATTTGATTTGTGTTATTTGTTTGAAAATTATTCATTTAATATAGTGTTTATAATAAAATTTGGTGAGTTTGGGTATTTTTTTAACTAGTGTGTGCAACATGTGATGTATTGGTGTTGGTATTACTAGCTTGAGTTACACTATGAGTAATAACATGCACTACACTAGTGGCATGAGAAACATTGGTAGAAAAAGAAGCACTATTAGTAGGATTATCATTGGTATAAGAAGATACACTAGTGGAATGAGAATAATTGGTATAAAAATATGCATTAGTGGCATGATTAAGGATAAGGGTCTTTGGAAAATTCCCACTAAAAGGTAAACCTACCATGCTAGTGGAGAATCTTGGCATGGAGGTTGATGAAGTCATCAAAGAAGATGTTATGGTGTGTGAAGGAAACATAATAGATATAAAAGGTTTATAGTAAAATAAAGTGTGTCCCAAAATCCATGAGAGAAAGTAGGGGAGGGTGAAATAGGTTCTTCTATTTGAGGACCTATCATAAGATTATAAATGGTTGAAGGGAAATTTTTTAGATGTTGAGTAAATTTTTTAATGATGAAAATTATTTTAGTTGTGTATTATAATACATGCTCATATCTCTTTTTTTTTTAAGGATTAAAAACTAAGGATGAATAGGGAAGAGTCTCATAGTTGGTAGCATAAGTGGTAACATGAACACTGATTTCACCTAAGGTGGGAGCCATAAGTTGTGTCTTGGGACACCTACTATGATTGGTAAGAATCATCATGTTTGTTGGATTTCATTTTGTATTATACTCAAATAAGTAATCCATGATAAAATAAAGAGGATAAATAGTTGATGAAAAGAAGAATTAGTTGAAATGATATAGAATCAGATAGATCAATAGTATTCTATAAAATAGGAAATAGAATAGGGAACAAGAGGACATAGTCATATAGGTTGAATATGTACTACTAGATAGGAAACAAAATAAGATGATAAAATACATATTTGGATAGGTTGAATATGTATTCTAAAGTGAAAAATTGAATATGATGACAAACATAAATAGTCAAAGAGGGTGACTTTGTACTAAAGGAAAACAATATGAATAGTTTGTAAGAGATTATGTTGATATGGATGATAGTGTTATAAAAATAGATATTTTTTTTGAAAGATTATAGCTAAGCAAATAAAGTGAATCACATAAGAAATTGGATCAATGTGATTTATCTAATTAGAACACACAACACAAACCTTGCACTAACATTAGGTAATGTAATTTTTATACTACAAAATATAATGATCGAAAATAAAGTAGCCACTTGAATATAAATGTTAAATAATTGGTCATTCTTAAATTTTTTTAAGTTATAATAAAATTTGAAATTAATGTGATGGGGAGTTGGTAGTTAGAAGGAACTAGAAAGCAATCTATAGATAGTTATAGGTAGTTTAAGTAGAAAGATATCTATGTTGGTGATGATATTAGTTTGGTATTGGGTACAACCCCTCACTTCATAATCCTATAGTGATAAGGGTTTCAAGTGTTTTTCTAATATATATAATCAACCAATTTTTTATACTTGGCTAGAAAACCAAGTCACCTTCCCCTTTGGTGATGAAATCTAAGTAGGTAGACCTTGGGAAGAAAAATGTTTAATGATTTATTGTGTAAACTGATTTGGAAGTGTGTTAAAAAGATAAAACTAGTGTGACTAAATTGGTAAATTGAAAATTATCATATTTAATCTACATTTGTTACTATAAGCATGTAAGCAACTGAAACGAAAAGTGAACTGATTACTAGAATATATACATAATATATTTTATAGGGTCACTACTATTTTTCATAGGTAAGACCCATAATAACATAGTCAAATAGGTCGATTATATATTCTAGATGAAATATAGGCTATAAAACTATGTTGAGCTAGTTGACCCAGTTTGTTGTAAGATAATCATTTTACAGACTGCAAACTTGTGAAAAACAATACTATAAATGGAAAATTAAAATGATATAGAAGGTAAGAATGAACCTTAATGGTTTTTAAAAGGCGTAGTTTGCAAAATTTTATGTTATCTTATTCAAGTGTTGATTTAAATATTTTGCAAACAAATTCAATTGGATTAACAAAGTTTTCAAAAACTACGTTGAAAAGGAATTTATGAATGGAGTCTACTAGATCAACTATGTTTACAAACCTATATGTTGAAAAAGAAGAACTATGAATAGAGTCAATTGGTTCGACTATGTATGCAAAGATTGTGGCAATTTGATTGATCTAGTTACCTCTATTTGGAGAAGACCTACACATATAGAATAGATTCATTTTAGATTAACTATGTGTTAAAACTATGTACAGATTATTAGAACTACACCAATAAGTTTGATATAGTAATACAAAAAATAAAAATATAGAATATGATGATAAAAAATGAATGCATCAAATAAAATATACAAGGGTTTGATTCATGTTAAGTTTACCAGAATGTATACAAAGACATATGTAGTTTATCTATTAATCAATCCTATCTTGGAGAAGATAAATCCTACTTACACTTCTATTTGTTAATACATTCAATATCTGAGGTCATGACCAAGATGGATTGGCTATACCTAACCAGGGGATCTCTTACCACAATAACATCACTAGAGAGTATTCTAAACCCTCTAGTCAATAAATACTATGTAATAACCCTAGTCAAGTCCTATGTTTTCATATCCACTATAAATGACAAGTAAAGTAAAATATAACCTAGTTCTCACCAATTCTTGTGGCAAAAATGGGGGTTAATAAACATAAAAAGTAAACATACACAAAATATTTATACTCAAGTCAATGTATAGGAAATCCTAATGCATGGGAGAGAATTAAACATGCAAATATTTCTACTTTAATAAAATTAGAACAAATTTAGGAATACTTACCTTTGAATATGAACCTGTATAGCCTCAATCTCTCCCTTAGCCAAGGTTTTTCACAAGAGGTTATTGTGGTATGTAAGGATAACAAAGATAAATAATATCTAGGCTACACAACATCTTAATGCATAAAAAAGGCTTCTCCACAAGTCAAGATTTGTGTCTCCAAAAAAAGTATTGAAACCCCAAGCAATGCTCTTGAATTATAATGGTGGATAAGTTGATGCATAATATAATATTCTTTTTCTTCTCTTCTTCTTTAAATGATGGAAATGGATGTGTATATATAGCTAAATCTAACCCTAAACCTTTCTAAAATTTTAGCCGATAGGGTCAACCCAATTCATCTATGTATCATTAACTGATAAAAAATAGTAAGGTCCTAGTTTAGTTTTTCCAAGGACAACCTAGACCCGTACCATGAAAATATCAATAAGAATAAAGGGTCAGCTAAGGCCAATAGTGTATGATAAATTTCCAAAAGTTTTTTAGGCTTAGGAAGGGACTAAGTAAGGCATTGAATTTCTTGGTGAGTATGTAAGAAAGGAGTCAAGGATTAGGGAAGTGTATAAGAGATGGTTGTGTAGATAGAAAGTGGTGGTATAGGGGAAAATAATCCTATAAATCACCAATGGTCTGCCCACCCATTTCTCAGTGTACCATTTAAGGCATGCACTCAGAGAGATTGAGACTCAGTGGGTTCTTGCAAGAGAGAAAGCATCAATATTTGATAAAGTTTAAAAATATCATGTGTATACACATTCCAATCTAATCTATAACACAAAATCCATAGGGGCATTATCATCCATCCCATAAAAAGTAGGAAACTTTGAAGATACATTTAATTAAATTCATTCAATTGTTTCCAAAATTAAACATACAAGGATTTATCTTGATGGAGTGAAATCATTCATAAAAACCCTAGAAACAAACACATGGGAATCAAATAATCAGGAAAGCACCATTCCATAAATTAAGTTATATGCATTGGATAATTTCCCATATTTATTCATAGCCATAAATTTCAGTAATATTTTACCAAGCCACCTCCATAATGGTATTTTCTTCATATACCAACCACACTACATTACCACTAGTGATATCTAATGAGTGATAGGATTGATGAAGAAGGGATAGAGCATCCATAAGTATGATAGGAAAGGGTCTCTCAAAGTAAAGGACACCTCCCAATGTTTGGGATCTCTTAAAAATAATAGAGGCATCATAATTTATTTAATTAAAAATATGGTACTCATATATGCATTAAAGGTAGTGGCATGGAAATTTTACTTCACCAACTAGAAGGATTTTTTGAGTGCCAAAATCATGATGGTAGTGTATTATATGATCTCTCCAAAAACTAAATACTTTCTTAACCAATTCAACACCAATGTTGATAAAATTAAATGTGATAAGCATGACTTATGTTATGAATCATTACTCATATGTTTAGGAATGTACTTTACAAATACCGTTCATGGGGTAGATAGGGAATTTTAGTGGACCCTATACACATATATAAGTTAACAAATCCAAACTTACATGGATACAAATATGATAGAATAATAAGTTTTATCTCTCCTCTGATGGAGTGATGCACTCATAAATAAATTCATTACCAGAGCTTACTTCTCTATAGATGTAGCTAATATAAATTTATATGAATTATTCTTCATGGTTATGACTGACTTCTTTTACATCCACTTATTTTATATATGAATCAATTTATTACCCTGACTTCCCTATGACATCTAAGATGAATATTTAGATAAATTTATTATCATCATTAGGTCATTTCCAAAAATCTATTAGAAGCTACTACCACCAAAAATCAATACAATAATTGAATAAATACTAGCAAATACATAGGCACAAACACAAATCAACAACCATTTATAAAGAGAAGATGAGTCTTTATAACAACCCAAGGGACCCAACCCAAATCTTATAATTTTGGGGATTCATAATTCACCATTAAATTTTTTGGTACACTCATATAAAATAGGACAAGTACTTTTCATGAAATAAATGCAACACACCCAATTATCCCCATTAGACAAGGGAAAATAATTAGTTTGTAGAGACATAGGGCCAAGAAGTAACATATTACCAAAGATGATCAACACAAAAAGATAATGCAAACATCATAAATAAATACCATTAGTGATGTATCCTCCAAAAATACATAAATAAAAGGTGAAAGAGTATGCTTCAATGTCCTTAAATTAAACCTAATTGTGGAAGAAACATCAATCAATCTCTTAGGCATAGAGGCAGAGGAATAAAAATAACTGTATAATAAAATAGAAACTTTAGTGGCTATGGCTATAGAAGAAGACATAAAATAAACAATAAAATAAATAATAAGGGAAAAATAAATATAAACACTAGAGACAGTCATGGCCATAACATTGACCAAATCATAACAAAAAGTAGCCAAGACACTCGCATACATGAAAATATTACATATAGATAAAACACAACATGATAAATATAAAATTATAGACAAGAAATTGAATAAAATTAAAAATTAAATTAAATAAAAATAAAGGAATAAGAAAAAAACAATCATCTTGACAAATAGAACCAATGATAAAGGAAAAATAAGAGGTCATTGTAAGACACAAAGATGAGAAAACACTAGAAGACAAAAATTAAAATGAGCATGAGGAAAAATTGGGAAAATAAAAATGAAAAATAAAGGCTTTAAAACGAATCAAAAAAGTCAAAAAAAAGAGAAGATGCAAAAAGAAAGAACATAAGCAGATAAGAGGAAAGCAACTATAGATGTTGTAGAAAAAATAATAAATAAATAAACTAGAAACATAAAACATAAAAATTAAAAAAATGGGAAACATAATAAGTCAAACAAAAGGCAACATCTATATAACTCACTCCTATTTCCAAATTACACTATCCATCCCCCCATAACAACTCATTCCACCACCCATTCCCCCACATCATGTTACCACACCATCTACATCCTAATCCACTATAGCCACACAACTTATCACCATAAAATATTCAATCACTCAAATAAAGGACATATTATCAGATTTTCAAAATATTAGCACCATCCAATTATTTGAAGTAATGTTGTATCCTAGAACAAAATGCATTGACATCCACCTTCACAAATTATTTGTCATACCTAAGAAACACATTTTTTAATAAAGTGAAAATCATGATTGGATAAATTGATGTGTTATTATGTAAGAAGGAATTCATAATGATATACATAATATATTTAATTCACAACCACAATATGACATTGACCCAAATTTATTTTTAGATCAATACCTTTAGGAGAGAGTTAAAGTTTTGATCAAACATCAATCAATTTTATAGGAAGTGAAGTAAACCATAAAGAATTCCATGATTGAATAATTTAAGTTTGAATATAACATAAAGCCATTGGAAAAAAATTATCATCTTAAACAAATATTCAATATAAATATTTCATCCCTTTGTAATTCAATCTCAAATTTCACTACTTAATTTTCATTCAACCTAGGATGGCCAACAACAACATAATCTAAAAAGAGAGATCTATATGATTCGAAGGAGGAGATGGATCAATCTACCACATAGTATGATATCATTAAAGACCCTAATGTAATAGAAATAAAATATATGTTATTTTTCTAGGTCAATCCTATAAAAAACAAGATCATTGGGCTCAAGTCAACACAAAATTCAAGGAATTAGGTAGCCTAATCAGCCAATTTATGTATAAATTGGAACAAGTTACGAAAGAGATTGAGACTTATTACAATTTTATTTCTAGTCATCCCCACCATAATAAATTACATTATTTATTTTCAAGAACATTTTTTGACCAAAAATAATACAGGGTAAATGGATACCTCAAAAAATGGAAATATTATCCTGGACCAAGTTTACTACAAAACATCAACAAGTTTTATATCTAGATAAAAATTCATAGCAGTGTGTGATTCTTTATATTGGTTATCTTAAGAATGATACAAAGGTTGATTCTAGGGATGATTTTTGTGTCATTATTCATTATATTATTGAGCATAAAGGTAAATTATAAAATCTCATAATCATACCACAACAAACAATTACACACATCATTCATAGTATCAATTATACTTCATGGCATCTCATAAATAAGATTGTAATTATATATCCTTAATTAAACTATGTGTTTATTGATATTTTTAATTAAATTTAATATTACCAATGAAATCTAGGGAAAATATCCCAATATATAATAATTTAGGTTAACATAGATACATGTATTTGTGCTTCATACATTAATGATAATTGAATCAAGTGTCATTATTTTTGTTATGTAAGCATTAGAAAAGGAGATAAATAATAATGTCAATCAGGATGCCTAAAGGTGAAGAATAAATAAATAAGTGTGAGGTTGGTATTATGTGATGCATAGGTTTGGAAATTCAAAATAAAATGATGAGGAGAACACTAGCCCATAATTGGACCTAAGTTTTCCATAGGACAATAGGTGTATCATGCCAATAAGTGGAATGATAGAACAAGGAAGGTGAATGAATAACATGGATAGAGGATACTAGCTTGGGTATATGAAAATAATATCTACACAAATGGATGAGATGCACAAGTTGGGAACACCGTGCAAGAATAAAAGATCCTTGGTAGAAGATAGAATAAGAATATGATGAAGAAAGAAGTAAGATAATAAGTATACTTTTACATAGATCCAAATATTTTTGAATACAAGAGAGAAGTATAGGTCTACTTGTAGTAGATCACAATAAACAAAGGGATAGAAGAAGATGAGACATTTTCCCTAAAGGTAAAGGATGGAGATACAAATGAAATAGTGCAGGAAGAAATAAAAGCTTACACAAGTCTTGAGTAAGGTAATAATTTAGCTTGTATCTGACCAAAGATGCATAATATTGATTAAAAATTAAATTATGGAGCCACTGGAGGAAGGTGGATCACAATTAATGTATAGCTAATGAATAATCCATAATTCAAATTTTACATGACACTAAGAGGGTAATGAAGGGGTAGAGAGAAAAGCTTGAATATGATAAGAAGTGATTTATGGGAATATTAATCTAAGTGTGGAGAAGAGTGTGTGATGATATAAAAATAATACAAAGACATATATTAGGATTATCATGAGTACATGCCACATAAAATGCATGTAAAGTAATGAAGAGAAATTATGCCTACTTGGTATGAAGGAGAAGAGAAGGAAGAAAATATACATAAAAAAAGTATGGATGAAAGCACTAAAAAAGAGTTGAACAAAAATACACGTGCTTAGACCTATAGGAGTAAATACAATGGAAAGAGATGAGATATGTTCATAAAATATTCATTTATGGTGTGTACATAAAAATAAATTTGGAAGAAACTTGGTGGAGGCGAATTGATAAAGTGTGTACATACCCACAACAAGAAGAATGAAAGGAGGAGAAGAATGAAGATAATGAAGAAGAAAGAGATAAGGTGTCAGTTTCATTATCTAAGGATGCTATATATGAGTAATTATTGGGAAATCCTACATAGGTGAAGTAACATGTGAAGATGAGTACCATCTCCTTGGAAATTGGCCAAAAGGGTGGTTCAACTAGTCAGCCCTACTCATCATTAGGGGCTTACATTTTAAATTTATATAGAGTATAAGGAAAGATCATCCTAGGAGCATCAAAATATTTCCTCACCCAAAAAAAGAGTCAATTTATTCATGAAAATAAAATAAAAAATGATGCATAGTCCCACAATGTATAAGTTTGAAGCTCTCTAGATTGTATAAGAGTCCACTTTCATGGAATGAAAGGTGGGAAAGATTTATGAAAAAGTTGGTAGAATAAAAGGTTAAATTTTTTTGGAGAATATGTGTATAATAGGAGGATTAGGTATTAGTAGAGAATACATGGAACAAATTTTACATTATCACAAGAAAGTGTTAACTAGTAAGGATGTAATAAAATGGTGAAAATTGCAAAGACGGATCAACATAAAGGTTATAAGTGACTAGGTAAAATGAATAGTATGTAGTGATAAGCACCTACAACATTAAGCATAAAATCAAGGATTAGACCCTTAAATATAAAACCTAATGGACATGGATCAAGTGGGAAACCAACCTTCAAGAACTAAACTTAGCCATTTGAATTAGTCTAGACTTATTGCATGATTGACAAGACCACACAGAAAAATAAAAATGAAAAAAATATAATCCATGTTGACTTATTCTAGAATTTATCACAAATGCATGGATTAATATCCATAAAATGAAAATATACATCTAAGCTATGACAACTATAAATAGCTATCTATTCCATTATAGACATGACAATTGTGGCTATAAAATGAGGAGTTACACCAATAGAAAATGTTGTTGTTTGTAGTTGAAATGTTTTTAGTCCATTTAAGGTTATTTTATTAAGAGAAATGGGATGAATATAAAGCCAAAAATCTATCCAAATTCAAATATAGAGTGAAGAAGAAAGATCTGAGGACTCTTATAAACATTTTAACCTTATTTTTAGATGGATATGTGAGGCTCTATGAGGTAAGGGAGCTAAGGGAGCTAAGGCCTCTATGTAAAATAGAGGAGATACAAATATATTTTGATTTTTACCATGATAATGGAATATTTTTTGGTTAATCCACTATGTAACCCTAATGGTTTTGTGGTGAGGCATCCTTTTGTTAAGAACTCTTGTCATGACCTGCATTATATATTAAAATATTATTATCATGAACATTGAAAACATGTAATGGGATAATAAATTGCAAACAATGATTATCAAGAGAGAGGGACTAGTAAATATCTAAATGGGAGTAAACCATTAGGAAGAGTGTTCAAAAATTGAAACTAACAAATCATAAAATGTAAAGAAAATAGTGGTGTATTGTGGAGGCACGGTAGATTTACAAATTTGATGTAACTAGTAAAGTAGGCTTGTAGATCATCAATTGTGAGGTAGCTAGTGGATATTTTAAGGATGAGGACTGGTAGGTCACCTAATGTGAGGCAACCAATAGAGAAAGTATGAGTGATAAGAACAATAATTATTAAGTAAAAGTTTCATATATATGTAACAAATATTTATGACATTGGTTCATGAGTACAAGAGTGTCTGTGTAGGATTTCATAAGTGAGTGAAAAATTATGTGGAATGAAATATTAAGCATGGATATAACCATTTTTTAGAGGTGGTCTATGTATAAATTAAAATTTAAAGGAAAGAATAAAATTTTAATCATAAGATAGTTGAGTTTAGGAAAATAATAGTGTCTATGGATTCTCGAAAGTGAGGTGGTTGAGTGTAGAAAAAATGGGAGAATGAGTAGATTCACTAATTTGAAGTAGCCAACACATAAAAGTGACTAGACAAGGAATGTTAATAGATCAGCAAAGGCGAGGAATTTTGGTAAGTGAAGCATCTTCCAATTATATTATTGGTTATAAGGTTTTAATAGGGTTATCCATCAAGTGTGTAAGGGTAAAGAACAAAGAGCACAAATAATGAGTTGGAGATAAGTCAGGATGAGATAGGTCTTGATGTCATATGTATCATAAGGATAAGATGAATGAGATATCCTTCACAATGTAGGTATTTTATATAATAATAATGTAGTGAAGAAGAAGATATGGTAGAAGAAGATATTAGACAATGGAGTAGGGAGATACATTTTTAACAAACCCTCATGGGATATCAGGCTAGGGATGATGCATAGAGGTTCTCATTTGGATAAGATAAAAAAGGAGTGGTGAAATTATTTTTTGATGCCAACTAAAAATTCTAGATGAATAATTTAGGAGACGCTTTAGGAGTAAAGTATGCATAGAGAAGGTTGTGTGGTATCACAATGAGGGAATGGAGATTATTTAAAGAGAAGAAGATGTGGATAGCCAAGAAAAGTGTGTATATATATAAACACCTGGTTTAAACACTACTATACTGAGTAGTGTACTCATATATCAACCTCAAATAGAAGGTAAGTATTAAGAGTTGCTACATCATAGAAGAGGTATAAGATCCCTATGAAGAAATATAAAATCCTTTTGAAAATTTAAAATAAACTAGGGAATAAGAAAATTAGTAGAGGTTGATGTTTAAGGACAGTGGTATATGGATGAGATCTTAGAGAGAAAAGCATGCAAGTAGAGTTTGAGAAGGATACACCATTCTTTGGATCACAAATCATGAAGGAAACATTGATATCATTCCCCAAGTCATTATCATCATGGAATAATGTGCTAAGTGGAGTGGAACATCCAAAAAAATAGATAGGGAGTCAAGAAGGAGAAAACCCAAGGTAAGCACATGTGTTCTTATATGTGACATGGATTTTGGATCATAAATAATGAAGGAAATACTGATATCATTCCACCAAGTCATTAACATCATGGAATAATATTCTAAGTGGAATGAATCATCCTACACAAGATATAGTGAAGAAATAAAGAGACACCCTAAAGTAATCACCCATATTTTTATGTGTGGTATGTATAATTCACCAAATGAGTAAGAGCACAACACAAGTGTTCCTATGTGAAGAATCTATGATGCATTGAGGAGAGTATATATCGAGAGGGTATCTAGGATTTTTCTAACATAACAAGATCTAGGATTAAATTGATAAACCTAAGGATGATGATCTAGAGTTGATGAATGGCATAGGAAAGGTTCCTTCTGAGAATTATAAGGTGAAGAGGTCAACCTATATTTGAACCTAATTATTCTAAAATAAAACATAACAACATGAAAGTATGTAAAACAAGAGAGGAGAAAGAAACCATGGAGATGCAAGACATAGCGAATAATTCAAATCTTAACTAACAAGAGTGAAAATATATTTCTACAAGAGAAAATGGGATCTTATAAAGGATTTCTCTAATAATAAACCAAAGATGAGATTGAGGGAAAATACATAGTGCATATATGAGGAAATAGGTCATTTTCAAACTATGGTAGGACAAGAGGGAGAGTTTCAAAAATAAAAAATTATTCAAGTGTGTGGAATAAGGGGTCGAATAATATGAAGAAAGAGATAAATGGGATATATGGATCCCATGAGGATTTTAATGTTGTGAAGTGCATATAGGGGATAAAATTAGTGTAAAAAAAGATCAACATAAACACCTAAGTAAGAATGAAAAGATCACAATGAATATAATCATAATGACCTACATGACACACCCTTGGGAAGGGAAATTAGAAGATAAGAATGAAAGCCTATTTTTGTTCCCATGAATAACTAACAAGATGAACTTAGTATGGAAATATGCATAGATATAGGAAGAAAACATAGATACTATAGAGGAGAAGATAAGAGTTTCATTATGTGAAAATAGTGGCTATCATAATGGTAAATTTGAGGTAACTATCAAGGGCCATGTCTAAGGATGTTCCATGAGAAGAAGGATGAGTTTCATGGTGTACAATTGAAGGATAAAAAAGTGTTGGACATGAAAAAATATATGTTAATGCACCAATAAGGGTAGATAATGGAGAAAAGGGGTTGTGTTAGAAGCAATTGAAGGTTGTTAAATTGTCAAACATTAGGTATTTGGTAGAGATGTGATTGTCTGAGGACATGTTAATGAAGAAGAAGAATAAGCTAGAATTAGAATGAGATAAAAAATAAATTATTATATGAGAGAATTATAAAAGTAACTATTGATGCTTTGATTTGTACACTAGAAGAGATTCTCAATTTTCCTCATCCAAGAAGCAAAATGGAATCATCTCTCTTGTTATGGGTGATAATTTTGTTGAGATGAATCTATAGATTAAGGGATAGATCCCCTTGATACACCTTTAAATCTCTCTCTAATCTATCAACTACATATGAAAAGGGTTAATAAAAACAACTAAGAAAACAAAATGGTGATGCACCAATGAATAATGTCCTCCCAATTTGATTTAAAATACACTACTTAAAGACCAACAAAACTTATTTCACACAAAACCCATAAATCTTTGTGCATTGTCACATCAGTGTTTCACATGTTAGATTCAAAAAGGCACTTGACATCCAGGAGAGAAACATACAATTCCAAAATGGAATATAGTCTTAAACCACTTCTAAAATTTCATTACACTTAAGAAAGAATATTGACAAGGACCTATAATAATACTCTTTCTGTAAATTTGGTAGGTAATTGAGGATAACAGGTTAGGAAATATAAACTCTCACTAAACAAAAACAACATGATTTGAATCAATACACAATAGTACAACATGTGAGTGGAAAAAGCTTGTATTATTTCTTCAAGATTTATAAATAAGGAGACACCCTAAAGTAATCAACCATGTTTTTATGTGTGGTATGTATAATTCACCAAATGAGTAAGAGCATAACACAAGTGTTCCTATGTGAATCATGTAGGATGCATTGAGGAGAGTATATATCGAGAAGGTATCTAGGATTTTTCTAACATAACAAGATCTAGGATTAAATTGATAAACCTAAGGATGAGGATCTAGAGTCGATGAATGGCATAGGAAAGGTTTCTTCTAAGAATTATAAGGTGAAGAAGTCAACCTATATTTGAACCTAATTATTCTAAAATACAACATAACAACATAAACGTATGTAAAACAAGAGAGGAGAAATAAACCATGGAGATGCAAGACATAGCGAATAATTCAAATCTTAACTAACAAGACTGAAAATATATTTGTACAAGAGAAAATGGGATCTTATAAAGGATTTCTCTAATAAGAAACCAAAGATGAGATGGAGGGAAAATACATTGTGCATATATGAGGAAATAGGTCATTTTCAAACTACGGTAGGATAAGAGGGAGAGTTTCAAAAATAAAAAAGTATTCAAGTGTGTGGAATAAGGGGTCGAATAATATGAGGAAAGAGATAAATGGGATATATGGATCCCATGAAGATTTTAATGTTGTGAAGTGCATCTAGGGGATAAAATTAGTGTAAAAAAAGATCAACATAAACACCTAAGAATGAAAAGATCACAATGAATATAATCATAATGACCTACATGACACACCCTTGGGAAGGGAAATTAGAAGATAAGAATGAAAGCCTATTTTTATTCCCATGAATAACTAACAAGATGCACTTAGTATGAAAATATGCATAGATATAGGAAGAAAACATAGATACTATAGAGGAGAAGATAAGAGTTTCATTATTTGAAAATAGTGGCTATCATAATGGTAAATTTGAGGTAACTATCAAGGGCCATGTCTAAGGATGTTACATGAGAAGAAGGATGAGTTTCATGGTGTACAATTGAAGGATAAAAAAGTGTTGGACATGAAAAAATATATGTTAATGCAACAATAAGGGTAGATAATGGAGAAAAGGGGTTGTGTTAGAAGCAATTGAAGGTTGTTAAATTGTCAAACATTAGGTATTTGGTAGAGATGTGATTTTATGAGAAAATGTTAATGAAGAAGAAGAATAAGCTAGAATTAGAATGAGATAAAAAATAAATTACTATATGAGAGCATTGTAAAATTAACTATTGACACTTTGATTTGTACCATTGAAGAGATTCTCAATTTTCCTCATCCAAGAAGCAAAATGGAATCATCTCTCTTGCTATGGGTGATAATTTTGTTGAGATGAATCTATAGATTAAGGGATAGCTCCCCTTGATACACCTTTAAATCTCTCTCTAATATATCAGCTACATATGAAAAGGGTTAATAAAAAAAACTAAGAAGACAAAATGGTGATGCACCAATGAATAATGTCCTCCCAATTTGATTGAAAATACACTACTTAAAGACCAACAAAAATTCTTTCACACGAAACCCATAAATCTTTGTGCATTGTCACATCAATGTTTCACATGTTAGATTCAAAAAGGCACTTGACATCCAGGAGAGAAACAAACAATTCCAAGATAGAATATAGTCTTAAACCACTTCTAAAATGTCATTACACTTAAGAAAGAATATTAACAAGGACCTATAATAATACTCTTTCTGTACATTTGGTAGGTAATTGAGGATAACAGGTTAGGAAAGATAAACTCTCACTAAACAAAAACAACATGATTTGAATCAATACACAATAGTACAACATGTGAGTGGCAAAATATTGTATTATTTCTTCAAGATTTATAAAAGTACAAATCTAGCTAGAGTTTCACCATAACTAGTGGTGGCTATTAAATGAGCGAAGAGAATGCATATACATAGCCTTGAGAGGTAGAGCAATCAAAGGAAGTCCAAGGTTCACTGAGACATGTGTCATCTTGAAAGAATCAGTTACATTTGCATGGGAGAGAAGTGGGTGAGCCATGCCATGCCATTGAATGGATCAGTTATAATGAGTTACAATAGAACCAAAGCCTTAGCTACAATTGAATCAACTATGGTTGAGTAAGTTACAGCTGAAACAAAATGCCTCAATTATAATTGCCACTTGTTATCTCTCATCTTCACCTTTAGGTTCCCATCAAGTCTTTCCTTTTAAAATTCCAACATCTAGTCTCTACAGTCCAAAATTGATGTGTTGTAGGCCATCATTCCTTGGGCATTTATTTTGAACATTTGTTTTTGGTCCTTTTTTTTCAAATAAATTGTCTGTAGCTATTTGTTTCTATTTATTTCCTCAAAAATTTTGTCAAGTCTTTTCCTTTGGGCTCATTGATTATTCATTTCCTTCAAATAAAAAGTCCAAAGGAATTATTTTGGAGTTTCTTCTCTTCATTTCCTTTAGATAAAAATTTTGAAGGAATTATTTTGGGGTTTCTCTTTAGTCACTTCTCTTCATCCTTTCCTATGGCCTTTTGATTGGTCCCTTTAGAGAAGTTGAAATGCCCTTCAGAGAAGTTGAAATGCCCTTTAACTTTTGGAAATGGTCCTTTAGGAGAAATGAAATGATCCTTTGAAAATGCAAGTGCCCCTTTAGAATAATTGAAGTGACCACTTTCCAAAGAAAATACCCTTCGGGAAAGTTGTAAATGATCCTTCAAAAAAACAAAAATGCACCTTTTCCCAAAAAAAGATACCCTTCAAAAAAATGAAAGTTCCCTTTAGAAAAGTTACAAACATACCCTTCAAAAAAGTTGCAAGGGATATTTTAGCTTGAAAGTCTTTTAGAGAATTGAATTTTTCCCTTTGGAAAAATGAAACATACCCTTCAAAAAAATTGTCTCAGATAATTTTCTCAAGGAAATTATTTTGGATTTTCCACTAAGTTCCCTTTGCAAAAATGAAAGTGCCCTTTGGCTTTTTTTCAAATGACCCTTTCGAAAGGAAAAAATACCCT
This sequence comes from Torreya grandis, assembly GCA_037957365.1. Lineage (NCBI taxonomy): Eukaryota > Viridiplantae > Streptophyta > Pinopsida > Cupressales > Taxaceae > Torreya > Torreya grandis. The sequence continues at coordinate 3,347,817 of JARHVA010001376.1, forward strand.
TTAGGAAATTTGAACTGAGCTAAAGTGCCCTTTAAAAAAATGTGTCTTTTAGCTTGAAAATGTCCTTCAGAAAATTTGCAACATACCCTTCAAAAAATTTGAAACATATCCTTTGAAAAAGTTGTCTCAACAATTTTTTTAAGGAATTATATCGAATGAAAAATCTGAAAGAAATGCACTTACGGAAAAATCCTCAAACAAAAAGTTTGAAAGAATTTGGTAAAGGCTTAGAACAAAAACATGAAAGAATTCATTACAAAGGACGTAGCCAAAAGACTAAAGAACAAATATTTAAAAAAGAAAATTCTTGGGTTTTTTTATGTAAAAGACTTTAGGATTTGTATAAGAACACTTCTTCTGAATGAAATCTGCATACTAGACCTGGAAAAAGGTATAGACTCAAACTTTTTTTGCAAAAATAGGTGCCCAATTTTGGCCTAAAGTGCCAAATTTTGGTCAATAAATTGGTGACTTTTAGGGGTAGTATGCCTACTATACTATCCAAACTAGTAGCCTTATCCAACTCAGGGCCAATGGAGTCAATAGATTCTTGAAGATGACTAACAAGGATTATGCCAAAACCAAACTCAAGGAAACACACCACACAACAATATAAAGACCCAAAAAAAAAGATAAAGACAAACTCACACATGTGCATTATCACTTAGGGAACACAAGGAAAATAGGAAACTATGTACAAATTAAAAAGATAAATTCAGTAACAATGATCTAGATATATCCCATTAACTGGGATATGAAGCTCCTCTCCATCCAAATTTGAGATTTGGAAAGCATTGTGTTGTTTGCATTGTATGATGACATGTGGGCCACTCCACAAAGCATCAAACTTTGTGTGCTTTCTAGGTTTGGCCCTATTTTCATCCCATTTTAGGATAATGTCTCCTTCTCTAAAAATCCTTGGTATGGAGTTCTTGTCAAAATACTTCTTTGTTTGCTCTTCGTGAGTTATCATGGTTTGCATAGCTTGATCTCTTATCTCCTCAAGCTCCATAAACTCACATAATTTGACTCCAATTCTCTCATTATCCACCAATTATAGATGATAGGTGAGGTCTAAAGCTGGTAACTCAAGTGAGATAAGAAGCCTATCCTCCCTTCCATACACAATTGTGTATGGTGAGCTCCTAATTTTTCTCTTTGGTGTGATCATATGAACCCAAAGGGCTATCTTCAGTTTGGTATGCCAAGTCCTTTGATTATCCTCCATAGTCCTCTTTATGATCCTGATTAAGTTATTTTTTATGGATTTAGCTAGTCTATTTCTTTGGGGATAGTAGTTGGAGGAGGTGATAAGAAAAAAGTCGTGCTTTAAAGCCCATTCACTTGTCCTTGTTCCTAAGAAGGCTAATGCATTAGCTAAAATGATTGTTAAAGGAGCTCCAAATCTAGTTACTATACCTTTATAGAAGTCCAAGAATGATTTTTAATTTTCCTCTTTAAGAGATATAGCTTCCACCCATCTTGTAAAATAATCAGTGGCTATCAACACCCACTTGTGACCAACACTAGAAGGAGGATTATCAGACCCATGAAATCCAAACCCCATTATATAAAGGGTTGATCAACCTAGATTGGATGAAGATGCAAGGTAGATAGTTATTTTTTTCCATAAAAAATATCACACTTTTGGCATTTCTTTACCCAAGTGTGAGTGTCCTTAAACAAGATAGGCCAAAAATAACCAGCTTTCATAATCTTAGCAGCTATGGTTCTTGGACCAAAGTTACCACTGGTCGGTCCATCATGAAACTCATGTAACACTTTTTCAATGTAATCCAAATCAATACATCTCAATAACACACCTAAAAATTACTTTCTAAAGAGCACTCCATCAACAAGTGTTTCTAACTATTTTCACTTTTCCACATTCAAAGGAAGTAAGAAACTAAAGTAATGGACAAGGGTTAGATGATACCCAGATGAGGTTTGCGCACCGTATTTAGATGACTGAAGGGACTCTTCTTTGGCTATGGAGGATGACACTTGTAGAAGAAAGAGACTTAAACAAGAAAATTGTTAGATAGGTAGGTGGTGGACTGCCAAGCAATGCTTGATCCCAGAAGTGCAAAGGCTTTCTGGAAGGGTGACAGTCCACTGGTTGATAAAAAGTAGAATGTTGCTAGAAAAGGAAATGATAAAGGACTGAACAAAAGAAATATAAAAAAATGCATACCTATATGTGGTAATCTGTCTTCCACAGTCATCGACATCGGTGGTTCTATCGGTGTCAGTTGGTTAAGGTCTCCAGTGTCGGTTAGTCTACCGACGTCGGTAGGGGCAATGGACTTGGTGGCTGGCATCGGTTGGGGTAATAAGGCTTTGGATGAGTTTTAGGTCTGTTTGTGGTCAGGAAAGTAGTTTGGGGTGTCTGCGGGAGTTTTAGCGACTGGTTCTGGGTCAATAGGATAGAGAGTGGCTAAAAAGGGACCGAATGGATGACAGGGGAAAAAAGAGAGATAAGGGTGAAAGAAGGCTTTTCAACCTCTCTGGGAAGAATAGACTGGGTTGTGTCATGAATGCTTGGAAATGTATAGTAATCTGATTGCTAATGTATTTAAAAGAATACTGAAATAAAACTAGTATAAATACTTAGCTGTGGGTGGAGAGGCAAAGGTGCAGGAGGTTTGTTTCCATTGTGGCTGATACAAGAGATGTCGTGCAACCTTCAATCTAATGTAGAATGACTGGAGTAGAACCTCTGAGCCTAGAGAGTGCTATTGAAATGTTGATACCTACAAGAAGTTGAGGAGCGAGAAAGATTGAAGTCTGGATCAAGAGGATTCACATTCGTAAGAGACTAGCAATGAAAGCAGAAAATGTAGTTTTAAAGGAACCGTCATCAGCAAAACCACTGACATCGGCCGAATAATGACCGACTTCGGTGGCTCAAGAATGGGAAAAGAGGTTATTTTTGGCCTTTTTACCCATTCTTCTAATTTCTAGGGCTAACTATCATTGGAAAATGGTCCAAGGTAGATTAAAGGAATGTGAAAGGCTAATGGGAGGGTTAAAATGGGGTTTAAGTAATTAAGATTTGGCATGGGGTGAGGGTGGCATGGGTGATGTGTCAAGGGGGCTATTAATTTAAAATAGTTAATTTATTTTAAATTAATAAGTGTGTGGGTTAGGAATGTTTAGGGGGTGGATCAAGGAGACTAAGGGGGAGGATGACCAAGGGATAAACACGATTTCGGTATCTACATTTGCCTCTTAAGAATGTTTCTAACTTTTTTTGCTTTTCCACATTCAAAAGAGATGAGAAACTAAAGTAATGGACAAGGGTTAGATGATACCCAAATGAGGTCTGCACACTATATGCAGACATTGAAGGGACTCCTCTTTGGCTGTGGAGGATGACACCTGTAGAAGAAAGAGACTTAAACAAGAAAATTGTTAGATAGGTAGGTGGTGGAATGCCAAGCAATGCTTGATCCTAGAAGTGCAAAGGCTTTCTGGAAGGGTGACAGTCAACTAAATGATAAAAAGTAGAATGTTGCTAAAAAAGGAAATGATAAAGGACTAAACAAAAGAAATAAAAACAAATGCATACCTGTATGTGGCAATCTGTCTTCCACAGTTACCAGTGTCAGTGGTTCTACCGGCATTGGTTGGTTAAGGTCTCCAGTGTCGGTTAGTCTGTCGACGTCGGTAGGGGCAATGGACTTGGTGGCTGGCATCGGTTGGGGTAATAAGGCTTTGGATGAGTTTCAGGTCTGTTTGTGGTCAGGAAAGTTGTTTGGGGTGTCTGCGAGAGTTTTAGTGGCTGGTTCTGGGTCAACAGGACAGAGAGTGTGGCTAAAAAGTGACCAAATGGATGATAGGGGAAAAAAGAGAGATAAGGGTGAGAGAAGGCTTTTTAGCCTCTCTGGGAAGAATAGACTGGGTTGTGTCAAGAATGCTTGGAAATGTGTAGTAATTTGATTGCTAATGTATTTAAAAGAATACTAAAATAAAACTAGTACAAATACTTAGTTGTGGGTGGAGAGGTAGAGGTGCAGGAGGTCTGTTTCTATTATGGCTGATACAGGAGATGTCGTGTAACCTTCAATCTAGTGTAGAATGACTGGAACAAAACCCCTAAGCTTGGAGAGTGCTATTGAAATGATGATACCTATAAGAAGTTAAGGAGTGAGAAAGCTTGAAGTCTAGAGCAAGAGGATTCGCGTTCGCAAGAGACTGGCAACGGAAGCAGAAAATGTAGTTTTAAAGGAACCATCATCGACAAAACCATCGATGTTGGCTGAATAATGACAAACGTCAGCGGCTGAAGAATGGGAAAAGAGGCTATTTTTAGCCTTTTTGCCCATTCTTCCAATTGCCAAGGATAAATGTCATTGGAAAATGGTCCAAGGTAGATTAAAGGAATGCAAAAGGCTAATGGGAGGGTTAAAATGGGGTTTAAGTAATTAAGATTTGGCATGGGGTGAGGGTGGCATGGGTGATGTGTCAAGGGGACTATTAATTTAAAATAGTTAATCTATTTTAAATTAATAAGTGTGTGGGTTAGGAATGTTTAGGGGGTGGATCAAGGAGACCAAGGGGGAACATGACCAAGGGATAGACATGATTTCAGTGTCTACATTTGCCTCTTTTTGTCTTGTTGGTTGTTTTGATGAACTGCAAGACAAAAATAGGAGTAAGTTGCCCCAAGTATGGGATGAGGTGTTCCCCCCTCAAAGTGGGAGTTGAGGGAAGGGAACCTGAGATCAGGTGTCAATTTGATAGAGAGTGGATGGAAAGGATGAAGATTAGGGTGTGAATGCTGCAATAGTTGGGATTACACGCATACCACTTCACGAGATGGTCAGGTCAAATTATCACAAGTTAGGGTCGAGGAGAGCCAAAATCAAAATAACTGGGCCCTAGAATTTAGTCGTAGTTGATTGGGTTATTCGATCTAAGCTATAGCTCCAATGGTCATCATGTGCCAAGTATCCTAGGCTTAGGAAGTGCTCTTGGAAAACATGAAAAAGGCCACAAGCAGTGGGGATCAACTGGATCACGATCCAATACTTGTGGGGGTCGAGGACAATTTTCTAACTAGGCGTGAGGTAGCAAGGGCAATCAAAACAACCAAGGTAGAGTTGTCTCAAAAGTGGTCATGGTCTGAGGTCATTAGTCGAGTCGAGTCAAGATAAATAGTCCATTAGATGGATGGACGAAGGAATGGCCGAGCTAACTTCAGAGGACCCCATGTTAACTGAGTGCTACCTACATAGCCCCTATTGGAAGGGCCTCAGGCCAATGTAGTTCTCCCAAAAAGGGAGGAAGAGGGTCAGTTATGGATTGGTTTAGTTGAGGTTAAGTCATGGGTAGAGGTTGAAATGGTTTGTCCATCAGATAGATGAACAAACAGATGTGGTTGAGCTAACCCCAGAAGATGTCATGTCATCTGAGTGTTGCCTACATAGCCCCTGTTGGAAGGGCCTTAGACCAATGTAGTTCAGACAAAAAGGAAAAATGGTCGATAGGTGGTTTGGTCATGATGATGGGTTTAACACTTCCCATATGTCTGAGGGTACATGATTGAAATGATGAGAGGAAGATGATGCTATAGCATTGTCCATATTGTGTGATGGCGTATGCCGCAACATTGGTCGGGGTTTTTCATCCCTAGCAATTTTCCATATTAATGATGGATGTATGCTAAAAATGAAATGAGTCTATTTATGTTTCAACAAGTAATGGTTTATGCTGGACATAAATTGTGTGGTCGATAGTTTTCATGTGTATTGGTTTCCATGGAAACTGGTGTGAATAGGTTATGAGAATGTTTAGTGGTCAAAAAAAGGTTTGGTTGGTTTGGTGTGGTTGGCAAATGATTTGGTTGGATGTGACTAAAGGTATGGAGGAATTGAAATGCATTGTGCCTTTTCATTGACAAGAACGATAATGATGGCATAGATAGGGGTTGTTCGATCCAAAAGCCCCATTCATGCATTGCATCATTGACCATTGGTTGTGTTAGAGAAGTAAGCGAATCACTGTGACATTAAAATGAGCTTGAAGTCCCTTGAGTAGGTGATGTGATATGGTAGGATAGGATAACCATTTTGAGTAGGGATAAGTTTTCCCCTTTTAATAGGAGACCCTGAGAACGACTAGGAGTCAAGTCCATGAGCCCCCCTTTTCTTTTGAGCAGACTGATCAATGCGGGAAGTCTACGTAGAGATGTCATTGTGCTTTGTGGTCATGTTGTGAAGCTGATCGATGCAGGAAGCTTCTGAGATAGTGTTGTTTGTAGCAAGAGTTAGGCATAGCCATCCTTTGAGGGAGTGGTCTATATTTCACTTTATATATAGGAGAGGTGTGAATAGTTGTCCTTTGAGGGAGTAGTCTATTAGCTACAACAATGATGATATAGCTGTCCTTCGAGGGAGTAGTCTGCATTTAGAGTTTATGACCTTTGATATTTTGACATCTCAATTTATTTTTTGACAAAATTTTGTAGTCATGGACAAGACTATAGAAGTTAAGGGCTCCCTTTTATTAGGACAAAGCATTCATACAAAGGGGTTACATAGTGTTTGTTTTAAGGGAACAGGGTTAAAAGGAATGGGGATTAAGAGGACAAGGATTGCTCAAGGGACGAGCTCAAGTTAAATGTCAAGTGAACAAGTACTTGACTAATAGTAGAATGGTCGTAGATGCAAGGCATTAAGGGGCTCAGGTTCTGGTCAGCCTTCGAGAGAAGATATATGATAAGTCCCTAATCCATACCTATGCATGATGATGTAAGGTCCAAGCCAATTAGGAGCAAATTTGCCTCATTTACTTTGTTCCATATTGGTCACATGTTGATTGAAATTTGGATGTGAAGATGATTAAGGAGTTGGTCGATGCTTGGTTGGTTAATTTTTGGTCAATGCTTGGTCATTGTCTGGTCAATGTTTGGTCCATGTCTGATCAATGTTTGGTCGAGGTTATGATAGTCGGTATAAATTCAAACTCCCCCCAGTCATTTTGTGGTAGGGAGAATGTCTAACACCCAGTGTGGATGATCAATGGGTTGGATGAATGAGGTGGAGAGAAAATGATATGGAAATACCTGGGTACCCCACTTGGTTGATAGGTCAGGGGTTCCAAGCGAATGTCATTTAGGTATTGAAAAAGCTGAGGGATGGAAACCATTGACTCCGTAGGTGAAGAGGGGAGAATAGGCGAACTTGGTAGATATTGGTCTATGGTGGGTTCGAGACAAGGGTCTGCAAAGGCTTCAGTGGGTTCTTGGAAACCCAGACCATATCATTTCTTGGTATTGTCATCATTAGGTGGTTCAATGGGCTGATGGGAGCCTTGTTCGTAGCACCAGAAGCCAAAACCCTTCCATGCACACCTATAAAGGTACGTATGAGCAAAGGTGGGGTTTCCTAGAAAGGAGAAGTCAGATGTGAATGGTTGAGGTGAGGAGAGAGGATTCCCATCAGTAGGAGCTTGATCTAGCCCCCCATAGATGAGATTGGTTTGAAGGTTAGGAGGACCATAAGGGATGACCATTTTGATCCGATGGTCATAACTTGGACTGTGATGAAGTTGACCATACTCTTGTGGAGTCTGGAACATGTCTAGAGTAAGTAAGTGATATTCCCCAAGTGAAAGTCATTGGAAGATATCTTCCATCGGGTCCTTGGTTGTTGCTTGAGAAGGTGATGTGAGGGTGACCGCCATTTGCGTACTAGTTGAAGCTTCTGTGGATGGAGGTGGTGTTTGGGTTGGTGTCTTGAGAGGAATGAGAATGTCATTTGGTTGATAGGTCGTGTTACAAGTCTTAAAAGGGGATGGATCAGCAGGAATGACATGGACTTGCCCATCGTGTTTAAATTTGACACAATGGTGAAGTGTAGAAGGGATGCAAGCCATGACACAGATCCAAGGTCATTCTAATAGCATGTTATATTGGAACTCTCCCTTGATGATGTAGAAGAGCTTCGGGACTGTGCACGAGCCAATGAGAATATGGAAGATGATGGTGCCAATGGTGGTAGTAGTGGTGTCATTAAAGGATTGAAGGATTACGTCAGTCTTTGATACGCAATTCTTGGGGAGGGCCAATTGATCAAAGGCATGGGTAGAAATGATATTAATGCTGACACCTCCATCAATCATGACTCACTTAATGCGGGTGTGATCAACATAGGCTGTGATGAAAAGAGCAGTGTCCTGATCTTCTGAATTAGAGGTAGGAATTTTAGAATCGCTAAAAGTGATAGAGGCGATGGGGGATAAAGAATGGACTAGGGCAGCAAGTGGTTGGGGGTCTTTGGGTTGGACCTCCGCTGCCTGTAAGGCTCTGATTAGAGTTTGATGATGTTGGGGTGAGCTTTGGATGAGGTCATACAAGGTCATCTTCACAAGTGTTTGGTGAAGCTATTTTAACATAGAGTCATGGATTGCCCTTGAAGAAGAGGGTTGGGATGCACCCAGGATGGAAATTTTGGGCTTTGGTGGTTGAGGTGGCTAGACAAAAGGGTAGTTCCAAGGAATAGCATCTTTTTCTTTTGCCTTATCCTTTTGTGACCTAGTGGTTACGTGGATGGCGTTAATTTCAAAGAGAGGAGGTGAATGAGGCAAAGAGACCATAGTCTGTTGATGAGATGTTGATGAGGGTGAGGAGGTTTGAGAGATACAGGAAGGTGTTAGAGGTCTATCGGCAGTATCCTCAAGGAGAAGGGAGTCTTTCTCCATGTATTGGCGAATGATGACCTTGAGGGCACAGCAATTCTTGGTGTCATGTCCCGGTGTGCGATGATATAGACAAATTTTAGTATCATCAAACCAGGAACATTTTGACCTGAGCGGTTGGAATGGTTTGATAGGCAGAAGGGTAATGCTAGAGGTTTGCAAAAGTCAGTGCAATATTAAAGCGTATGAACCCACTAAAGGGTCCGTGCTTGTTGATGACTTTTGCTTGGGAGGTGTTGAAGGAGGCTTCCGTATCACCTTTTGGGTTGGTGGTGTGGTCACATGTGTAGATGACACTCTCTTTATGAGAGGTGCCAAATTTTTTAGAGGTGGTAGGCTTGTGGTAGGCAAAGGAAGTAGTGGAGGTAACTTGTTTTGGTTAGGGGTTGGAGTAGGGAGTACTCATATTAGGGTAGAAGGATGAGGGCCCAAAATGGAGGGAAATGGTGATGATGGAGGAGGATTTCACCACTATGGTTTAGTAGTCTTCTTTGGTTTGGTTTGAGGACTACTATTGGGTGAGGCAAGGTTCAAGTCTACCTTCACTTGCGGGTGAGTGAGGTTAGTGACGGGGCGAACACCGAGTGAATTGATGGATTTTGATATGGTGGATGAGGGTTTATGTTTTGATGTGGATGGTTGATGTTTTGAATGTTTAGAAGTGGAATTCTAGTCCGTGTTGGAGACTTTGGGGGATTTTGTCACAAGAAGGTCAGCGGCATGAGATGAGATGGGATGGGCAGGATGAGGAGCTTTGAGTCACTCCCATAATGCCTGATGCTCTAATTTCCTTGATTGGAAGAGTCCTAGTTTCTCCATTAATCGAGAGAATGGTTGGGAAGATGTCGGATGAGGCTTTGGTCCTTCAGAAGATGTGGATGGTTGTGGGGCTGAAAATGTGTTAGGTGTAACAATCTCAGACCCAAGCTGTGGGGGAGTCATAACTAGATTGTCTTTGGTCGAAGAAGGTGGAGAGATAGGTTCTTCTCTTGGTGGAGAATGAACTAGAGAATGCGGCTCCTCAAGAGGGTAGAGGGTAGGGATGATTGTGCCTTCTACCTATGGTTGAGGAGTAGGAAGGGTAGGATCCTCCATTGGTAGGAGGAAGGATGAAGGTGAGGCTGGCGGTGCTGGCATGGTCAAGGCATCCTCCAATATAAGGGAAGTTGATGGAGAACTAACAGGAGAAGAGGGTTCATCCATGTGTGATGGACTGATGGGTAGACTAACCTCTTGAGACTGTGAGAGAGGTTGGTCAGGCATGAGAGGCGAGACCGTGTTGACTGTAAGTATATTATGTTCTTGGGAGTTATCAACCATGGTTTGCACATTGTTTTGGGTAGGAGGATGGTTGGGAAAAGGTTGTTTAAAGATGTCTATGCTTTGATTGGGTGGCACATTTGGGTTGTCTAAGACAAGGTCACCTTTATCAAGCATGTCCTGAATGATGTTCTTGAGAGTCTTACAGTTGCTCGTGTCATGGCCTTTGACATAGTGGTAATTATAGAAGTCATTCTCTCTATACCACGCAGGGATGGTGCATGAGGGATCGAATTGAGGGGGCAGTCAAATTTGGGGGAGATTGAGAACTCCCTATTTGACAAGTTTATCCAACACAGATGCATATGATTTTCCTAGTGGAGTATACTAACACTGTATATACCGTTGTTAGAACTATTTTGTGATGTAGTCTGATGTGGAAGGTTTGGGTTGCTTGGTTGTTGTTGAAGACTATGATCTAATGACTACAACATTTGCTGATGCCTTAGATTTGGAATTAGAAGAAGAAGGTTTAGAGGAAGAGTCATTGGACTTGGTGTTGGGATTTTTACTCCACAATTTGACTTTGTTTTCCTCGATGGCACGTAGTTCAAGCTTCCTAGCCATCGTGAAAGCTTCATCAAAGGTGCAAAATGTTTGGACCCACAGGGTAGAGGAAATATGTTTGGCACACACCTGGGAAAAGAGTTCAATGATTTCAGGTTGAGGTAAAGAGAAGGAGAGCTAGTTGATTAAGCCTCTCCAACGGGCAACAAAATTGGCTATGGATTCATCATCAAACTGTTTGATAGAGTATAGATCTGTGATGGAGACCTTTTTGGTGATATTGATCGAGAAGTGGTCAAGAAAAAGTTGGGCCAGTTGGGTGAATGTGAAAAGAGAGTGTCTGGTGAGAGAGCTATACCAATCAAGTGCAACACCAGAAAGTGACATGGGGAATGTGTGTAGTAGTAATGTATCATCATGTGCAATAAGATAACAAGCATGTCTGAATGCTCGTAGATGTTTTTGTGGGTCTTCCTTACTCTAGAAGCGAGTAAACTTAGGAAGTTCCCACTGACTGGGATACGGCCGGATTGGGATGGAGGGATGGATGGGTTCATTACAAATTTGATCATAGGAAAGGACATTTCTTGAGCCCAAAACTGAGGTCTCAAGATTAGACATTTTGTCCATCATCATTTTGATTGGATTAGCTGATGGATTTGTGAGTGGGGTGCCCCCTAGGTTTTAAGGTGCTTGAAAGGTACTAGAAGGGGCATATGATGTAGTCGATTGCACTTATATGGGTGCAACATACTGATAACTAGTCATTGGGATAAAAGTGGAGGCCAAGGGTGGTTACATCGTGAAGGTAGAAGGCACGACTAGGCTTGATGTTGCTAGAGGTGGTTGGGTTGTGGCAACATTAGCCAAAGGATGAGTAGCCACCCTGGTGTTGATGGGGGCAAGAGTAGGCAGGATGGAGACAACTAAATTTTGGAAAGGTGTAGAGCTTTGTTGAATAGTCTGTGGTTGATGGGGGCTCAAAACCCCAATGGAAGTGGGCCTAGAGATAGAAGGAGAAGCCACACTTAAAATATTAGTCATGGGCTGGTTATTAGTTGAGGTGACAACCTAGGTGTCTATGGGCTAGATTACAGACGTTGTCGATATGATGGCTGTCTCAACTAAAGAGGTTGGAATCCCATAAATTAGGTTGCCTAAGGAGTCTCGTGTTTGGCTTCTCACGAGATAATGTTGAAGGGCCTTAACATTGAGGTCAAAGAACCTTTTGAAGTCTTGGTCCCCCTCAAGGATAATGGGAGGCTGAGTCGGGGTCAGTTGGGTAGGAGTTCGTTCGGTCTCTGAATGATACTCCATTAGAGGACTGGTTATGGAAGGTAAAGACGGGAGCAGTTGTTTCCTCGCATGGTCAACAAGAGTTTTGGTTTGACTACGTGTCAAAACCATTCAAGGCAAGAAAGGGTCAGGTTCTAAAAACTGTGTTTTTCAGTCTCAAAAAACTAGAATGGGTGTTGGACAGCAAGAAAGTTAGGTTTTAAGCTTGGTATTTTGGAAGAAAGATTGTGATAGTGACCAACATCAGTTTAAAAACTAATGTCAGTGAGAACAAGTGGTCGACGTCAGTCAGATAACTGATGTTGGTGGAACAAGTTGTCGAGGTCAGTCAGATAACTGATGACGGTGAAAAAAGGTTGCTGGCGTCAGTTAGAAAACTGATGTCAGTTACTATGTGGTTGGAAAAGAAGAAAGAAAAAAAAGGTTTTGAGTTATTTGAAGCTCAGAAAAATGCGTCCTCACCATCTCAAAAACTTAGATAAAGGTAGAAAAGAAGATGAAGACAAGCAGACCCTAACCTTAAATTCCTAAGAATAAATTTTTAGAGTCTTGTTGGCTTATGCCTTAGAGTGTGTTTGGAAAGTTGGCTTTTAGAACAGGTCTTAGAAGAAGCAGTCTAAGGTTGGTTTCAGGTTAGTTTCGGTGCTCAAGATCTATATTAGGTTCCGTACATGGCCTGGAGCTAAGGAGCAAGCTCCCCTCACTTCACGAACCCAGAGCCGAGCTGGGCCGCTTAGCCAGTATATACTTCCCTTAGAGTTTATCCTCTGCTAGAGAATAGAGTGGGCTTTCCCCTTGGTAGTGAAGTCCAAGTGGGATTGCCAGGATGGGTAAGGTATCCGCTAGGTGATGAAATCCTAGTTGGGCCTTGTCTCAGGTATGTTTAGATGTTTAATTTTGTGCAAGTGGTTTAGATGTGTAACATGAGTGGCCTATGCTTTATTCATGATGTGTTTTTAATTACTAGATGTGAGAGCTAAGTATGCATTCAGGAAGAAATGAAATGCAATGTATTTTAAGTCCAAATTGAAATGTGTGTTCGTATGTAGACAAGTGAGAAGAGGTTGAAGAGTATGATTTTGACTAGTCTAAGATGTAAGAAAGAAAGAAGAGTTCTTTTTAACCTTGCTAATAGTGTCTTTTGGAAGAGATAGAGGAAAAGGATGCAAGAAGAGGCCTAATGCACCTATATGAATGTTTTGTTTAGAAGAAAAAGTATGAACCCAAGGAAAAGTCCTACAGTCCCACCAGGCGTGCCAAAATGTTTCTAACTATTTTTGCTTTTCCACATTCAAAGGAAGTAAGAAACTAAAGTAATGGACAAGGGTTAGATGATACTCAGATGAGGTCTATGCACCATATCTAGATGACTAAAGGGACTGCTCTTTGGCTGTAGCGGATGACACCTATAGAAGAAAGAGACTTAAACAAGAAAATTGTTAGATAGGTAGGTGGTGTACTGCCAAGCAATGCTTGATCCCAGAAGTGCAAAGGCTTTTTGGAAGGGTGACAGTCCATTGGTTGATAAAAAGTAGAATGTTTCTAGAAAAGGAAATGATAAAGGACTGAACAAAAGAAATAGAAATAAATGCATACCTGTATGTGGCAATCTGTCTTCCATAGTCACTAGTGTCAGTGGTTCTATCGGCATCGGTTGGTTAAGGTCTCTGATGTCGGTTAGTCTGCTGACGTCGGTAGGGGAAATGGGCCTGGTGGCCAGTGTCGGTCAGGGCAATAAGGCTTTAGATGAGTTTCAAGTCTGTTTGTGGTCAGCAAAGTAGTTTGGGGTGTTTGCGAATGTTTTAGTGGCTCGTTCTGGGTCAATAAGACAGAGAGTGTGGCTAAAAAGTGACTAAATGGATGACAGGGGCAAAAAGAGAGATAAGGGTGAGAGAAGGCTTTTCAGCCTCTCCAGGAAGAACAAACTGGGTTGTGTCAAGAATGCTTGGAAATGTCTAGTAATCTGATTGCTAATGTATTTAAAATAATACTGAAATAAAACTAGGACAAATACTTAGCTATGGGTGGAGAGGTAGAGGTGTAGGAGGTCTATTTCCATTGTGGCTGATACAGGAGATGTCATGCAACCTTCAATCTAGTGCAGAATGACTGGAGCAAAACCTCTAAGCCTGGAGAGTGCTATTGAAATTTTGATACCTGCAAGAAGTTGAGGAGTGAGAAAGCTTGAAGTCTGGAGCAAGAGGATTCACATTCGCAAGAGATTGGCAATGGAAGCAGAAAATGTAGTTTTAAAGGAACCGTCGTTGGTAAAACCACTGACGTTAGTTGAATAATGACCGACGTCAGCGGCTGAAGAATGGTAAAAGAGGCTATGTTTAGCCTTTTTTCCCATTATTCCAACTACCAAGGCTAACTGTCATTGGAAAATGGTCCAAGGCAGATTAAAGGAACGTGAAAGGCTAATGGGAGGGTTAAAATGGGGTTTAAGTAATTAAGATTTGGCATGGGGTGAGGGTGGCATGGGTGATGTGTCAAGGGGGCTATTAATTTAAAATAGTTAATTTATTTTAAATTAATAAGTGTGTGGGTTAGGAATGTTTAGGGGGTGGATCAAGGAGACCAAGGGGGAGGATGACCAAGAGATAGACACGATTTCGGTGTCTACATTTTCCCCTTTTTGTCTTGCTGGTTGTTCTGACGAACTGCAAGACAAAAATAGGAGTAAGTTGCCCCAGGTATGGGATGAGGTGTTCCCCCCTCAAAGTGGGAGTCGAGGGAAGGGAACCTGAGATCGGGTGTCAATTTTATAGAGAGTGGATGGAAAGGATGAAGGTTAGGGTGTGAACACTACAATAGTTGGGATTACGTGCATACCACTTCATGAGATGGTCAGGTCAAATTATCACAAGTCAGGGTCAAGGAGTGCCAAAATCAAAATAACTGGGCCCTAGCATTTAGTCATAGCTGATTGGGTTACTCAATCCAAGTTATAGCTCTAATGGTCGTCATGTGCCAAATATCTTGGGCTCAAGAAGTGCTCTTAGAAAACATGAAAAAGGCCACAAGCAGTGGGGATCAATTCGAGTGCGATCCAATACTTGTGGGGGTTGAGGACAATTTGCTAACTAGGCATGAGGTAGCAAGGACAATCAAAACAACCAAGGCAGAGTTGTCTTGAAAGTGGTCATGGTCTGAGGAGATAGTCGCGATCTCCAAGGTCATTGGTCAAGTCGAGTCGAGATAGATAGTCCATTAGATGGATGGATGAAGGAATGGTTGAGCTAAGCTTAGAGGACCCCATGTCAACTGAGTGCTGCCTACATAGCCCCTATTAGAACCTAATCTCGGGTGTTGATTTGATAGAGAGTGGATGGAAAGGATGAAGGTTAGGGTGTGAATGCTGCAATAGTTGGGATTGCACATATGCCACACCACACAATAGGTAGGTCAAATTGTCATGGTCAAAGGTCGAGGAGTGCCAAAATTGAAATAATCAAGCCCCAACATTTAGTCATAGCTGATTAGGTTAAATGATCCAAGCTGTAGCTCCAATGGTCGTCATGTGCCAAGTATCTTGGGCATAGGAAGTGCTCTTGGGAAACACAAAAAAGGTCACAAGTAGTGGGGATCAACTGGAGCATGATCCAATACTTGTGGGGGTTGAGGACAATTTGCTAACTAGGTGTGAGGTAGCAATGGCAATCAAAATGACCAAGGCAGAGTTGTCTCGAAAGTGGTCATGGTCTGAGGAGATAGTCACGATCTCCAAGGTCATTGGTCGAGGATGGACAAAGGAATGGCCGAGCTAACCTCAGAAGACCCCATGTCAACTGAGTGCTACCTACATATCCCTTGTTGTTAGGGCCTCAGGCCAATGTAGTTCTCCTAAAAAGGGAGGAAGAGGGTCGGTTATGGATTGGGTCTTGACTAGGTGAAGTCATGGTGAAACATTCTTCGAGCAAAGTTACCACTGGTTGGTCCATCATGAAACTCATGTAACACTTTTTCAATGTAATCCAAATCAATACATCTCAATAACACACCTAAAAATTACTTTCTAAAGAGCACTCCATCAACAAGTACATAGGGAATAGATTGTAGCCTAAAGTACCTTCTTTTGGCTCTATGAAGACCTTATGGGCACTCACCAGTTTACAGGAAATGAATCATGTCTTGTGTCCAAATCCTCATGGTAGGAGATAAAACTAATGTAGGGTCATCATGGAGTGCCAAAACAACTTCCCTTTTCTCTTTCAAGTCTGAAGCAAGATGTTCACATAGTCCCTTTCGCTTCACTAGCTTGGTTGTTTTGATCTCCACATCATACTCCATCACTTTGGTGATCCAACCTACCCTTTTCTCATTAAAATATATACTCAATAGAAAGTATTTCACACTATAATTAGGCACAAAAATTTGAATCTTATTATTAAAAAACATATTCCTAAATTTCTTTAAACTCATTATGATTTAAAGCACTTATTTCTCAACATATGTGTATCTTGTCTCATAGCCTTCTAAACCTTGACTAAAAAAGGCAATAGGTTGTTCCAAATTTTCATCATTATATTGGTTAAGAATTTTATATATTACCTCTTCATTCCAAAAATTATATAGGTTGAATTCCTTGGAGAAGTTAGGACTTGCAAGAGTAGGGGCCTGGGTAATGGCTTGCTTGATCTCTTCAAAACTTTCTTTTTTCCTTCCTATCCAAGTGAATAACTCATCCTTCCTTAGCATATATGTCAAGGGATTGAACATGTTATAAAAATTAGGACCCTTTTTAGACCCTTCCTAATTAAATTTATCTTACCAAAGAAGCTTTGTAGACCCTTCTTATGTTTAGGTAAAAACAATGCCAAGATGGCACTTACCCTTGCAGGATAAATGGACAAACCTTTCTTGGAAATAATGTGGCCTAGGAATTTGCCTTCATGAAAATAAAACACACACTTATTTGGGTTTATAGAGATCCCAAACTATCTACACCTCTCAAAACTCTGTCTTAGGTGATTCAAATGATCTTTTGCTTCCTTCGACAAAACTGTCACATCATTAAGATATACCAATACAATGCCATTGATTAATCCTTGAAAATTTGTATCCATTACACATTTAAAAGTAGCTCTGGTAATTTAAAATCCAAATGGAATCTTCCTATAGGCATATTTACCCCATTTGGTGGTGAAGGATATTTTGTATTGGTTTTTTTCTTTCACCAAAATTTGATTGTACCTAGAATAACCATCTAGGATGGAAAACCTCTCACTACCTACCACCACTTGTAGAATTTGCTCCATGTAAGGGAGGGGATAATGGTCTATCAAAAACACTCTATTCAAGCTCCTAAATTCCACACACAACCTGATCTCATCAATCTTCTTTCTAATAGGGACTAAGCTGGCCAACCAAGAATGATGCTTGATGGGAAAGATGATTTTGGACTAATTCAGTTTGGTGAGTTCTTTCCTCATGAGAGGCTCAATATTGGGATTGATTTTCCTTTGTATTTTCTTGATGGATTAAAAATTTTAATCTATCTTTATAGTGTGTTGATCTAAGCTTGGGTCAAAACCCTTCAAATCACTATACCCCCATGCAAAAATATCACTAAACTACTTGCATAATTCAATGAAATCATGTTTTTCCTGACTAGTGTATACCTTCCCAAGTGCAATTAGATTATATTTAAAGATTTATATCCTTTCATATTTCTCTTTATTTTTTGGCATGCTTACCTTTTCCTTATTAAGCTGGTTATCTTCATTGAATATGCTTTCAAGAGTCACTAGGCCTTTGGGGAGCTTGTTAGACTTCAGTTGGAGAATCTTCCTTCCATATTGTTGTTGTATTTTAGACTGATTCTTGGAAGAAAACATAGCCTCTTCTTGTATAAAAAGTTTTATTTTCTATTCAATATAAAATACCTACCAATTGGTGACATTATTTGGTATGGATGCTCTCACACTCACCTTTAGATGGGGCTAGTTTTTGTCTTCTTTTATGCCCTTTGGAACATCAAATTAATCACCAATAGATGCCAACCCATAAACATGCTTATTGTCTTCCCTTGGAATATATATGATGTTAAAATCCATGAAATATTCTATAATGTCCCAAAATATATGATTATAGGATTTAAGTAAGGAGTTCTTGGTCAAATTCTGCCCTCTAACTTGATTCACAACAAGCTTGCTATCACCAAACACTTGAAATTCCTTGAAACCTCTTTTCATTACCCATTAAAGAAAATGAATGAGGTCCTCATAATCTACGACATTAAAGGTTCATTATAATTTAAATTTTAATGCTAAAAAATATCTTTCCTTTGAAGGTGAAACCAACATAGCTCCACCACCTACCCCCATCTTGCTTCTAGAGCCATACAATAAAAGTTGCCACAAGCCATTCACATCATGACTTGGATTCATCAAATTTGGCATGAAATATCCTTTATCATGTATATATTAAACTCCAATAAAATATTCTCCAATAGACTTGTAAGTATCATGCTCATAGTTGTCATTTCCCCACTCATCTAGAAAATCATCAGAAACTCCTTCAAGGGAAGATGATGGAGGTTGGTCAATATGAAACTCCTCTTCATCAATGATAAAATAGTTAAAATTTTATACCTTAGGTTAATATGGTTCTAAGTTATCTCCATGAATAGTTTCTAAATCAATTTTCACCTTAGTGCCATATTTTGTCCTAAACACCATGTAGGACCAATTGGGTGCCAAATATCCACCTATCTTGGACATGAAATCCCTTGACAAGCAAAGAGAAAAATAGGGAGGTAAATATGATACTACCACATCATGAGGAATTTAAAAAACATGAAAATCATGAAGTTTAAAATTAAAACATTTCACCACCCCTAAGGTCTTGGCTGGTGATTCATCCAATTGCAAAGCTCCTTTAGTCATTGGCTCATACTTGAGGCCTAGCTTATCTACTATACATTTTGGCATAACTAATGTGATTTATCCACTATCAATGACGAAATAATGAACCAATAAATCACCAATAATTATATATATGTAAAAAGGAAGAGTCTTCTCATCTTTTTTCACTTGACCATCCATAGATTGAGTTCCATTTAACAGAATGACATTATAATTTCTAGATGGGCCAGCCTATTTGCACAATCCATGCAATTCCTTTTGGATTATATATTTCTACCCTAGTAATGCTAGAAAATACAAAAATGAGATGTTAATATGGATATTACTCATGTATTATACCACATTCATGGAAGGATTACTCACCTTGGGGTTCTCTTTATGAACATTTGCACTTTGTGATGTAGCTTGTGGAGGTAGAGTTATAACTACAATCCTAAAATTTGGAATCCTCTAATTTTATTTTATTTTAGGAGCTATGTTAGACCAAATTGCCATAGGATATGATCTAGGAGTCATAAAATATCCTTTAGTGTCTCCTTGAGCTTCATCGATAACCCTCCTTTTGGACCTAGTATTATTAGCAACACTAGTATTCTGATTGTTTGTAGTTCCAAAGAAATTAATGGAAAAAAACTCACACTCCAAATGATTTATAGGGGTAGAATTAGTATGATGTTTTCCATTTTTTACCCCACTTTGCATGGATCCTTTAAAATTTGGATCTTAGAAAGATTGAATACCTTGCATTACCATACCTTGATTGTGCATTTCATTTGCATAAGCAACTTATTCTTGACCATGTTCAAAAGATGGATAGTTGGGCTATTATTGGAAAAAATTATTTTGAGTGGGGAAAAAGGCTTTGGAGGATGAAGGATCATTATTATTATTTATTTGATAAGGCTTGACATGGGTAATTTAGCCTTGTCTTGGATTATTTCCTTGAAAAGGAGGTTTATTCATTTGTCCAAACTAATTGTAGGATTGATATGATTTATAACCCTGAGCTTGTTGTATTTTAAGGGAAACTAATTTTTTTTTTTAAATTTTAAGTAGGATTTTATCTTCTTTGATTTCATTGGTAGGATAAATGGAATATTTTTCTTGACCAGGCAAAGGAGCTAAAGTGGGCAATGCACTTTGACTAGGAGAATGCAAATCAGAGAATAGTGGCATTAGAGGTCTAGGAGCTATATTTCCCACTTGGAAAAGATAATTCTCATCATTTATGGATGTTTCATAAGTATTATGAAATGTGTTTCCACCCATGGATTGAATCATCATGGTAATGTCACTATTCAATGCTTTCAAGTAGTACAAAAATGCATAGTTTGTGGTTAGCCTCACAAAAATTGGGATTCTATGCCAATTTTTTTGGAACATAGTATTAAAATCCTACATGAATTCATGTGTTTCCATATTTATTTTGGTTAATTTCTTATCTAAACATAATTTATCACTCTTTTCCCAAACCTATGAGTCAATAGAGTCCCCAACTCATCCCATGATCTAATAAACTTTATAGGTAGGGTCCCATACTAGTCCAAAACTTTTCCTTTGAAAGATAAGGATAATAGCCTAATAAATAAATTTTATTGGGTAACATTATGGATATTACAAATATTTTATATATTATTGATGTGCTCAATGGTAGTAATTGGACCATCTCCACTAAAATATGAGACACTTTTGAGGGCAAATCCTAGAATTTGATCATATTAGGCAAGATGCAAGGGAGATGCCCCAGTGAAATGCACAAAAGGTTATTTTATAGACATTTGGGAATGATCACTATGGATGTTTGGAATGGATTATAACACAAAATTAGAATCTTTAAACACAAAATATCTTATGTAAGGATGAGTTCTTACAAATCTATACCTTTTGGTGGAATATGGAGGTAATTCCACAAAATTAAAGGGACCACCTTTAGCAGTAGACCTAGTGGTCACCTTTGGCATGGAAAATAGGAAATGATCATCAACCAAAGATGTGAATTCTTTAATGGAGCCACTAGGTACTGAATGTATATGTTTCTTTCAATCTTCAACAATGTAGAGACTAGTACTAATCTTGAACAATCTTCTAGGACTGAAAGTCCCACCAAGCATGCTAAATACTATTGACACTTAGATTTGCACCCTTGAAGAGATGCTCAATTATCCTCATCCAAGTGTAAAAATTTAATCATCTATCTTGTTGTGGGTCACAATTTCATTGAGATGAATCTCTAGATTAAGGGTTAGCTCCCCTTGATGCACCTTTGAAGCTCTCTCTAATCTATCAACTGTATATGAAATGGGTTAAGAAAAATAATTAATAAAACAAAATGGTGACGCACTAATGAATAATTTCCTTCAAATTTTATTTAAAATACACTACTTAAAGACAAACAAAACGTCTTTCACACAAAATCCCACAACTCTTTGTCCATTGTCACATCAGTGTTTCACATGTTAGATTCAAGAAGACACTTGACATCTAAGAGAGTAATAGATAATTCCAAGAAGGAATATAGTATTAAACCACTTATATAGTGTCTATAAAGTTAATAAATAATAATATAAAGGACATATAACAATACTCTTTCTATACATTTGGTAGGTAATCAAGGATAACAGGTTAGGACAGATAAACTCTCACTAAATAAGAACAACATGATTTGAACTAATACACAATAGTACATCATGTGAGTGGAAAAAACTTGTATTATTTATTCAAGAGTTTTTCAAGTATATATTTTTACATATATAAATCTTGAATAAATTTTACAAGTTTTTGTCACTCACATGATGTACTATTATGTATCAATTCAAATTGTGTTGTTCTTTTTTAGTGTGCCTAACTTGTTATCCTTGATTACCTACCAAATGTATAGAAAGAGTATTGTTACAATTCCTTGTTAGTATTATTTCTTAAGTGTATAGGCATTTTAGAAGTGGTTTAAGACTATATTCCTTATTGGAATTATCTGTTGCTCTCTTGGATGTTGAGTGCCTTCTTGAATCTAAAATGTGAAACACTGTTGGGACAATGCACAAAGAGTTGTGGGTTTTGTGTGAAAGAAGTTTTGTTGGTCTTTAATTAGTGTATTTTTAGTCAAATTGGGAGGAAAATATTCATTGGTGCATCACCATTTTGTTTTCTTATATTTTTTCTTAACCCTTTTCATATACAGTTGATATATTAGAGAGAGCTTTAAAGGTACATCAAGGGGAGCTATCCATTAATTTAGAGATTCATCTCAAAAAAAAATTCACCCACAACATGAGATATGATTCAATATTACCACTTAGATGAGGATAACTAATCATCTCTTCAAGGGTGCAAATCCAAGTGTTAACAACAACATCAAACAGGAAAATAAATGTTCCTATCAAAAGGCATAAATGTGAATAATAAAGGAATGAACACAAATGTTGTAACTACATGATGGGTAGGTTTTAAACTTCAAATGATAAATTTGAGGAGAAGTTCAGCCTATAGTTGAACCTAAGTTGTCTAGATGATAATAGTATTAATGTACTAGGAAGCAGATGGAGCACACGAGGAAGGTGAAGGAAGAACATGGATTGGAAGAGACTAGCTAGGGTATACATAAATACATTTTATTGCAAGGGATGAAATTCATGAATTATAATTATATCACAATAATAAAATATCCTTAGTAAATGATAGAAGAAGGATAAGATGAATTAGGAAGTAAAATGGGAAATTTGGTTTCCCATGTATCTAAAGATTGTTTTGTCAAGGAAAGAACGAGAGAGAATTGAGCATAGGTCCACTTGAAATAATAAATAAGGTATAGATCATGAGAAGAATATGAGACATTTTCCCTAGAGGTGTAGGATGGATACATGCATGAAATAACATAAAAATCAAGAGTCACCTACACAAATTTTGAGAAATGTGATGAGTCAGCTTGTATCTAACCAAATAAGAAAAAAATTCATTATGGATTACATCAAGGAACCACTAGTAGAAGATAGACATGCATATCAAAATTAAATTATTATTCACAATGAAGACAAAATTATATTATCACATGACATTAAGAGGGTAAATAAGGACCAGAGAAATATCATCTTGAAGCTGATAATAAGTAGCTAGTGGGAATATAAATCTAAGTGTGGAGAAGATATATGATGATATAATAAGGAAATAAAGTTAGATGGTGGGAATATCATGATGATAAGCCAAATAAATTAAGAAAATGAATTAATAACAAGTATACCTAATTACCATGAAAGAAAAGAGAAGGAATAAAATGAGCACATAGAAAGGTTGGATTAAAGTTCATAATAAGAGATGGACATAAGTTAGTGGGATTAAACATGAAAGAGTAAATATAACATAATAAGATGAGAGAAGTGTGTAGAAGAGCCACGTATGACACCCACATGAAAATAAGTGTTGAAAACACTTGGTGGATGTAGTTGGAAAAGGTATGCATAGACCCATAAGAGGAATAATGAGATGAGGATAAGAGTGAAGATGAGTAAAAATAATGATATTATGTGTCAATTTTATGATCCAAGGAAGAATTGCTAATAAATCATGCTAATGTGAAGTAATAGGTGTAGTAGAGCATCATGGCCTTAGAAACTGATCAAAAGAGTGGTTAAACCACTCAACCCTACTTCTAATCATGAGATTACATTTTAATTACCCAAGGATTATAATTCAATAACATCTAAGGCAAATAAAAAATCTTACATCACCTAAAAAAATAGTTAAGTTATTCAAGAGAATAAGCCAACTTTTTCAATGTACGATCACACAATAAAGAATTTATAAGATTTGTGGATTGAAAAATATTCTAATTACATGGTAATAAATTTGGTTGATATTTATGTATAATTTTGTAGATTAAATTAGGTTACAAATTTTTGATCATGCATGAAGAAGAAGAGAATTAGGTTTTGGCAAACAATGAATAGAAAGACTTGTGGACCAATATAAGAAAATGTGGATGAGAAGGGGAGTGCCTAGACATTAGGGGTAGATTAGTGAGGTAAAAGCATTTTAAAAAACTACTAGAAATGGAAAGAAATGAGAAATATGAACATAAAACACAAATTTCTTACCAAATCCTTGATTACTCCAAAAGGCTTCTTCTTTGGCTTTCCCAGTTTATGTTTCAAGAGATATTCATAAATGGAGTGTGGTTACCTTAATCTCCTCTTGGAACCTTTCGCTTGTGGTGTTGGCTTATTTTAAGCTTCTCTCAATAATTAGGTATTACAACACTATATGCATAAGGTTTTTTTAATTATTTGTGCATTATAATTTTACACCAAGAAAGCTTAAAATTCAATAGACAAGGCTTCCTATTTATATATTTTTGAGAATGATTAGAATGAACCTAAGCCATCCATCTCAAGATGAAGATGTGTGGCTAAGAATACATTCAATTTTAGAGTCTAAAATCCATAAATACCCTCAAATATTTGGGATAAAGAGGCATTAAATAGGTATGGAATGTCTTAATGAGGCATGGGAGGGCTTCATGAGATAATTTTTGCATTTATGGCCTAAGGACACTTTCACAATAAATGATGTCACTTGATGATGTATTTATTTAATATCCATTTAAAAAAATAAATATTCAACAAGTTACATGGAAAATTAACTTAAGCTATTGATTTAGATTAATTAGCCTTAGTCATGATTTATCACTTTTAGTGAAAAATCTTGGCCATTGGTGCAAAAATTAATCAAATTGGTCAAAATGTTGTATTTTTGGCTCAAAATTTGACTATATTAGAATAATGATACGATGTTAGATGCATTAGATCTGTTATCCCATTTAGGATGTTGCTAACACAAAATTAAAAAAGGCACATGTCTCATGCAAGAAAATTGGTAGAAAAGAGCAATCCAAATAACCCAAATGCAAAAATATCATTTTGACTCAAAATGATCTAATCAAAACTAGAAATCTCATAAATTGCATTTCCCCATTTAGGGATACATTAACCAAAATTGACACTTGAATGTAACAGGTTTAATGCTTTTAACTTATTATATGTTTTTAATCCAAATTATATATTTTGATAAAAATTGGTCAAAAACATAGTTGAAGGTCATTGGTGGTTAATTTTAGGTGTCTATATTTTACCCCTATTTGGTAAGATGTTACAAATTATAGGCATAACAATGTCTTCTTAAATAATGAGTAATGGCATGTATGCCAAAAAGAAGATGATGATTGAAGAAACTAATCCAAATGGTATTCAAAATTCCTATGATTACGCCCCCTTGAGGGAGTGGCCATCACATATGTGGATGGATTGTCCCTCAAAAAGAAGCAAAAATAAAGGTGGTATTAACTTATGGTTGAGAGTAATCCAAATGAGAAATGTTTACATGCATTTATTTAGAAAGGATACTAATTTTCCCAAAGGTGGTTATAATTAGGAATAAAATTTGAAATAATGGTTTTCACATATGTGGTTATAATCATTAAGATGATGTGGATTGGTTTAAAATGATTGATATGGTTGGACCTTAGTTAGGTTTGATTAGTAATCATAACTCAAGGATATAATTGAGAATATAAATTAAATATGAGTGGGTGAAAATGTAGATGTGATGGTCTAATGCCTAAAGAATCCATAAAAAACCAAACATATAAGGATACACAAGGTGATAAAAGGAATTCATAGAAGAATAAAGGTTGATCAATAGAAATGATTTAGTTTTACCTACTAATGAGGAGATTTTTGTCCTTATTATCAATGATTTGATGAAGATGGGTCAAAGGAAAAATACTAATGAGGAGATGTTTGTCCTTATAAGAAATGATTTGATCAAGATGGGTCAAAGGATTTTCTAAGGTGCCAAGGAGAAACTTTTGCAATTGATTTTTTTTAATAACATGTTATGGTATGAATCATGATAGAACACCATGAGGACTTGGCCAAAATATGCATAAGGACTAACTCCTGATCTAATAAACAATTTAAAATAATGCACCAATGATAAAAACCATGATGACAATGTTGATGTATGAATATGGATGGATTCAATAATAATGTGCTCGAGGAATCACCCAATGAATGCATATATACTGAGTTGATGCAATAGTGATGAAAGCAAACAAATAGGCAAGTGAACAAAGAAAGAAACAAATAGAACACACAAAAATAAATAAACAACCTGAAATAAATAAATAAACATAAATCTTAAAAACAAAATCAAAAGAAAGCGTCCTAACAATGACCATACCCCAGTAAGGCGGATCAAGGATAACTGACTAGGATTAGACAAGACAAAAGCTTTTGGATTTTGAAATCTTTGAATGTTTTTGGAAATTTTAGGTATCTTAACTCATTAGAAAAATGACAAGATACCTACTCATAAAATGATTAGAGTGTTTGGATTAAGTTGCTCACAAAATAACAAGAGTGCATGTAAAGAGGGACTAAGGTGACCTCAACATGAATTGAGCACAACCCACATAGTATTGAAATGACCTCAACTCACAATAATTCCATCCACATAAAAGGTAGGGAAAAACTTGACTAGTTAACAACAAGTTCTCAAATATGGAAAATAGCTATTTAAATGAAAACAATAATGGCAAGGTGATTCACCAATGCATGATAAACAAATGTTTCCCCTAGTTTACCCATAATCAGTTATAACTAGGATACAATGGATCAAATCAATGATACTAATTTTCCCATAGGTGGTTATAGTTAGCAGCAAGACTGAAGAGACATTGATTTTCCCATAGGTGGTTATAATCAAGCTCATATAAATAAACTTGATATAGAATGGAAAATAAAAGATATCTTGTTAGATCAAATATCACACTAATTTCATAGTCTATCATTGTAAACATAGATTTGATTGATTATTAAAACTTGATTGGAATCCCCTCAAAAAAAGTGTGGGAAGAACTAAATGAACCAAGATCAAACAAGATTGGATACGATGATTAAAAACATGCTTGGGTCCAAATAGGAATAAAATGGTAATATGACATTATCTTTCTCTAGGATAATGATGGTTTTTGATAGATTAGATAAAATGGTAATAGGGTTGCCCCCATGTGAGAAGGTGATTGGTTGGGAAATGTGAAAATGGCAAATGGATATGTGAAAATGACATGGTAAATGTTTTTGGTTGATGACGGTTGTTGGTTTTTGATGTTTTTGACCTAGGTATGGTAGATGGAATATGATTATGTTGTTCCTACTAAAGTGGAGATGTAGATCTTAATCAACAAACAATATAAACATAATACTCAATCATGTTAATTATTAGCCCACACCTCATCTAAATATCTATTCTATCAACAATTAGCTATAGATTTGGATGCAAATGATGTTGTTTTGATCTTCATTAGTCATTAATTTCGATTCCTTCAAGCATCGACATAAGGTATCTTTGTGGCCTCTACAAAGGAAAGTATGACCATGGATGGTAAATAGGGGTAAATGTTGGATGATAGGTTTGATTTGGTGATGTAATGGTGCATGATAATGGAATGTATAATGGTAGGGAAATAAATGAAGATCATGATTTTTAGGCACACATAATGTTTTTGATTCTAGATTTGACATAACTTTGGATGTGGTAGGATCAAAGACTTCTAAATGTTCTCTAGATAGGACCACTAGATTATTTTTTTTTTAGGCCTAAAATTAGTTTCCATCTGATTATGTTGTATATTAGAATCTATTTTGATTTTTTCTTTGATAATGTCTTCATCAAGTAGTGAAGAAATTTTGTGCTCAGCTATTGGCACCTTGAAGAGGTTTTCACCAATGAAGTTGTCTTGACTATTCCATAACTCCTTTGAGAAGGTTTCACTAAGGAACATTAAATTTTAATTTTGATTTTATTCTAACACCTTCAAAAAGGTTTCACTAGAAGATGTTGAATTTGAACTTTGATTATCCCCTAGCACCTCTAAAAAGGTTTGACTAGGAGAGTGTTCTTCTGTGTGAATGTGCTCTTGGCCTCCTTTCTCTTCAAATAATATGTTACCATTGATGTGGTTCAAAAATGTGTCACTCTGTTGGTCCCAATCAAAACTTGAGAGAGAGATGTAATGTCAATGAAATGGCTATGTTGTTTGATGGTAATAAAATGTGGAATAGTAATAGAATGGGAAGAGGTTGCACAATCCTTATAGAAGATACTAGGAGAACTTATGTCAATGTTTAAGTAATCATCCTTAAAAAATATAGAAGGATCACAAATGCATTGAAAATAATTTTCAAGGTATGCATAACCAATGTTGTAATAGTCATGAACATATTTCGATTTTGACTCAATGGACTCTAAATCCAATGTTGAGATTGATATTTATTTTGATTCTAGTTCCAAATCAATCTAATGTTGATTCAAGAATATAACTTGACTCTAACTCTAATTATTCATCTATTGGGTACTCTATTATAATGATTTCTTATTTAATGCTTGGTATTGGAAAAGTAATGATCTATGATGGCATAACTGGCTCCATAAAGATTGGTTTGTCAAAGTGAGACTTATCAATGATAGGAAAAAGGTCAAGAGACAACTCCATAAAGATTGGCTTGTTAGAGGAAGTCTCTTGAAAAATAGGTGTATGGTTAAGATAATGATTTTTCTAAAGTTGGTTATAATTATTAAGAAGTGACTCAACAAATATTGGCTCATTAGAGTGATATTATTGATAACTAGTATAGGATTGAAAGGTGATTCATCACAGGATGACTTATCACAAATGGTTGTTTCAACAAAATCATCTTAGATTGGTTGGTTCTCTTAACCTTGGTTTCCAATGAGTTAAAAAATACTAGTTTTGAAAAAATCTTGGTCTTTGAATGATTAGATAAATCAAGGGATTGATTGGATTATATGAGTTTTGGATTGGGTTAGTTGGGGTTTTAATTAGACTAGTAAAGATTTTATAAAGTGGGGAATGATCAAAACTATATGAATAATGGATGGTGTTTGGATAATGGGTGGGTGATATAGAGCTTGATTTCTCACACAAGACAAAGGATGATGTCCTAAAAAGATAAGGTTAGGACATCATGGAGTTTGATTTCTCACATGATCCAAAAGACAAGGTCTTGGAAGGATAAGGCTAGGGCATTATGGATCCTAATTTCTCACATGAGCCAAAGAATAAGGTCTTAGAATGGTAATGTTATTCCTTGGATACTATAGAGCTGATATCTTATATAGTTTGAAAGAGGGTTAGTGATATCTGATGATTAGATAACTAAAGGATGTCATGGAGCTTGGTCACTTACAAAAGCCAAAGCATCCAAGTCTTCCTAATAAACCATGTCATCCCAATATTGAGTTGGATCATAAACTAGATCTTGACTATGTTCCATGTATTAATTATTATAAATAGGGTATGGATCCATCTCTAAAGCAACATTGCCTATAGTTGGGTCTTTAACAAAGTCCTACTCATAATACTTTTCATACCATTCAAGGTCTTGATTTGTATTGTAAGGAGGCATTTGGTTATAGTCAATTTATGTGGCCATTATATCATAACTTGGACTACACATGAATCCACCATAAGTGTAGCTAGTCATATCTACATAAATGAAAAAATATCTAAATGTAAAAAGGCTTAGAGGTTTGGAAACTCTAAAAAGCAATGTCCAAAGGACAAAAGGTTTAAATTTGGTCTAACTTGGTTGAAATTAGAGATGTATCTCCAATATGATCTAAAAGTAGAGCTATATCTCCAAAACAATTTGTGCTAAAACTTGACATAAAACAATCTAACATTAAATGTCTAACATCAAATTCCATACACATAAAAGGTCAAGCAATGAATAAAAAATGGTACATCAAAGTCTAGGCCAAAGTGTTTCAAACAAGATCTAAACTAACAAAGGGAAATGTTAAGTTACTAGGTGTTTTGTCCAAATCTAAATTCAAAATCTAAGCTCAAACAAATATGATCTTTTATGACTCTTGGCCAAATTTTCCATCAAAATCTAGACTTAAAACAAAGGATGATTTTATTTGATTTAATCTAACAAGTTTGAAACAACTTTGACATAGACCCAATACATAGAATCAAACATAAACATGATTAGTTGGCATAATCCATAAGGTAAAAGGAACCTAGATAAAGGATTGTGTTCTCCAAAATAAAGGCACAAAAAATGATGAGGATAGGCTCTATGAACAAATAAGCAATGGAAATAAGGATCTTTGAACAAACAAGCAAGAAAAAGAAGAATTTTTTGAACAAACAAGCAATAGTTTTCAAAATTGGGTAATCAATTAACCAAAGTTACAAAACCCAAAGGAGAAATATCTATGTATCAACCCCTATTAACTGAGGCCTAAACAAAAATCAATCAATGTTTAAATTCAAACTTGACAAGCTTAATTAAAAACTCAATGTTTGAGACTAGGATTTGACAAAATAAGCTAGACAAGATTGGACAACATGGTAGTGCATAAACAAGGTCCAAATAGCATTTATGACATGGTTTTAAATAATGATTTTAGTACAAGTCAAATGAGTTTTGAAGAAATTTGAGTAATATAACGATGTTGGCATGCTTTAATGATGTAATCAATTCTATGTTTCAAATATTCAGAGGCACAAACTTGATATATTATTTGGATAGCATAAAATAACGCTTATCAGTCAATTAACACACACACAAACAAGTTAAAAAAAAAATTTCAAGGCACAAGTGTGGTTTAAAATGGCTAGCATAATGACTCTTTAAACAAAAGAGTGGCATGCAAACAAATTGGTTTTGACATAGATTTATAAACAAACATATTAGTTTTAGTCTCAAATTACCATGTAATAAAATGATAAAATAAAAGTAAATCATCCAAATTCCTATCAAGGGTGTGGCAAATCAGGGTTGACTAAAACTAATTGGTTTTTAAACATCTAGATGGATCAGATGCACAAGAATTTTATGTCAAAATGCAAGAGAAGCAACATGTCAATTGGGTCTGTGACACTTGTCCTTTTCTAAAATGGTCTTGCCCTTATTATAACCACTACATACATTGCTCACTCAGTGTAGTGTGATGTCCAATGTGCTCAAACATCCCAAGCTTAACCCTAATGATAGGAGATGGTTTAATCACTCAAACCACCATCCCAGTGGGGTGATCCTAATTTATATATCCCCCCATGGAGAGGGGTTGAAGGCAATGCTAGGAGGTGAATTCTTGATTCAATTATTCCCTATATAACTTATGGGAGGTGATGAAATCCCCTTCACAAGCTAAGATGCATGAAATAGAGACTAGGTAAAAAAACTCTAAAGTTATTTCTAGATCACTCAAGCCATGTGGGTCTTATGGAGAGCCTTCAAAAAATCCTTTTTATGCCTTTGGACTAAGTGGTTTTGTAATGAATTTGACACTTTTGATCTCACAATTTATCTATAGGGGATGGTGGGAGAGCATAGATGCACAACTTCCTATTTTATCGATCAAAACTAATTAAAGAAATAATGAGAAACAACTTGAAGTGTGTTCAATTTTAAATCAGTAAATGCAATGTGTGGTGATGTTCTTTATCCCCTTTACTTTAAGATGTAATTTTTTTAAAATAAAAAATATAAAATATTCAAGTAAACATCTAAATGTTTATTTAAACACCAAATAGAGTGTAGAGACTTAATTCATGCATAAATTTATCACTTTTCCAAGCACATCTTGTAAGTGTTAGAGTATTTTTTATATTTGTGAAATATTTATGCAACTTGAAGGTAAATTGATTGCATATTATAAAAATTTAGAAAAATACACATGGTTTTAAAAAACTCATCAAAAATGGAGATTGTATGACCCCAAACCAAGCTTTGAAAGATGGATTATTTACTTGTTTCCCTAGATATTGACCATTGATGATTATACCTGATTATCGATGGTTTAACTTGACTATCGATGATTGAAAGTGGCCATCTATGGTGTCACTAATAATCGGTGGTTACTGTGTAAACTTATGACAAATAAAAATGGAAAAACAAAGTTATAAAATCAAATTTAAAAAACTTTAAGCATGTAAATGAAGATGTAAAATTTGCATAATGATCTTCTTGATATGTGGGATGCATCGGTTCCATTATTCAATCCATTATTTAGACTAAGAATTTTACTCAAGAGATGTGGTTAATATCATGTTAGTTTCAAAATGAAATCAAATTGAGAAAGAACACACTAACTAGCATACATCTTTATGCCTAGACATTAGGGGGAGCTTAGTGAGAAACAGACATTTGAAAACACAACTAGAAATGGAAATAAATGAGAAATATGAACACAAAACACAAATTTATTACCAAATCCTTGATTACTCCAAAAGGCTCCTTCTTTGGCTTGCTCAGCTTGTGATTCAAGATATCTTCATAAATGGAGTGGGGTTACCTTCATCTCCTCTTGGCACCTTTGGCTTATGGCATTGGCTTGTGTGAATATTCTCTCAAAAATTGGGAATTACAACACTATATGCATAAGCTTTTAGAATTATTTTTGTATTATAAGTTGACACCAAGAAAGCTTAAAATTCAATAGGCAAGGCCTCCTATTTATAGATTTTTAGAATGATCAAAATGAACCTAAACCATCCATCTCAAGATGAGATGTGTGGCTAAGAATCCATTCAATTTTGGAGGATAAATTAAATAAATACCCTCACAAACATTTGGGATAGAGAGGCATTAAATAGGCATGGAATGTCTTAATGAGGCATCGGATGGCTTAATGAGATATTTTATGCATTTATGGCCTAGGGATGCCTTCCCAATAAATGATGTCACTTTATGATGTAGTTATTCAATATCAATTTCTAAAAATAAATATTCAACAAGTTATATGTAAAATTAACTTAAGCTCTTACTTCAAATTAAATATCCTTAATCATGATTTATCACTTTTGGTGCAAAATCCTGGCCATGGGTCTACAAATTAATCAAATTCGTTAGAATGTCATATTATTAGCTTGAAATTTGACTAGATTAGAATTAAAATAAAATGTTATATTCATTGATCCATTATCCCATTTAGGATGTTAATGATATAAAATAACAAAGGCACGTGTCTCATGCAATAAAATTGGTAGAAAAGATCAATCCAAAGCACCTAGGTGTGAAAATGTCATTTTGATTCAAAATAAACTGATCAAATTTAGTTGTCTCATAAATTGCATTACCCCATTTATGGATACATTGACCAAAATTGGCACTTTAATATAACATGTTTAAAGCTTTTAACGTGTTTTAATGTTTTTAATTCAAATTGTACATTTTGATAGAAATTGGTTAAAAGCCTAGTTGAAGATCATTGGTGGTCACTTTTGGGTGTCTACAGGGGGAAGTCAACTTGGTTTTCTATCCAAATATAAACACGTGGTTAACAATATATATTGGTAAAGCACCTGACACCCTTATCATTGTGGTGTGTGAAATAAGGAGGTAGGCCCCAATACCAAGCTAATACCATTACCAACATAGATCCCTTTTAGCCTAAATATCTTAAAACCATCCATATATTGCTTTCTAGTTCCTTAATTTCATCCAAACTTCCTATCACACTTAAAATCATACTCTAATAATCTAATAACCTTTAGGATGACCACTTAGTTAACATTTACTTTTTAAGTTGACTGCTTGCTCTCTGCTCAATTGTATGTTTTATTACAAATACTTGCATTGGCCAGTGTTGGTGCAAGATTTTATGTTGTGTGATTCAATTGGACCATCCTCATTGACCCAATTGATTATATGTTTTCTTCAATTTCTTTCTTTCAAAATTACTTGCAAAAACTTTGTTATTTTAGTATACTATCATTCTGTTTGACACAGTCTCTTGCAGACTATCTATTTCTTCTTCCTAAAGTACTAAGTTGACCTTATTAACACATTATTATTTTTTGTCAATCAAGATATACTACTAGGTCAACCCTATCAATTTTATATCTTTTTTTCATATTTTTTCCGAAGTTATAGTACTAGGTTTACCCTATCGATTTTATATCCTTTATGCATATTTTATATCTTTGTTGACCATGTAAACTTTGTATTCTTATTTTCTTAGTTTTTAGACCCTATTTCTAGTACTAGGTTGACCTAGTCAACTCTATACTTTTATCTATCCTTTTTTATTTCCTTGATTTTTCATCACATTCTTCTTATCTAGTCTTTTTCCTTCATCATGAAATTTATGTTTGAAGACAAAACTAAGCTGAATTCAATGGACATGATGAGTTTTACCAACCCTTATAGGGTCTCCCATGATCAGATTATGTATCCTCTCTTAGATGAAAGTAATGTTCATATAGCCACTCATAAAAAAAACTATAGGACCCCTCCTCATTCCTCTTTGCTTTGTAATCCTCTCTTCTCACTTGAAGCTCAGCCCAAATTAGAATATACACGTAAAATGTTCTTCTTTATCTTTGAATTTCCTCAACATTGAGTAAAGGATCCTTCTTCCTTTTACCAACTCATGATTAGTGGTCAAGTTGAAGAGCCTCGTTCACCTTCTCCCACATTTTCCCATAGATTTGGGGATACTATATTCTTTGCTTCTCAACCTCTTCCCTCTATTTTTACCCATTCTCATACCATGACTTCTTCTTCTCTGCTTTCCTAAACCTCCATGCCTAGCATCTCTACTAACATGGTAGGTTCTACATCTAGTGGGCCTCTTCCAAGACCCACTCTCCCTAATTCATCCACTGGTGCATTATTTTCTACCCATGGTAATCATGCTTCAAGTGTTTCTTCTTCTCACCCCTTTACTAGTCCATCTTTTTCCACACAAGCAAATTATGCCTCTAATGCCTCACATTCTAATAGCTCTTTTCAAGATCCTACTAACACTCATAGTGGTACCCAAGCAACTAATTCAAATTCTAAAGTTTCAAATAATTCTAATAAAACAACTTAAACCCATTAGATCCTATTAAAAACTCTTAAAAAATGAATGCTTTTCAAGGTAAAAATGCAAATTAAATGATGAAAATGCAAAACCACCTTATCCATCTTCAAACCCACACTCAACAGATACCATGGGGCACACACAATCAAAATGTTCCCCCACCTCCTCTTTGAGATTCCCTTCATAATATCATCTCATAACCTCCTTTTGTCAACAAGACAATCAATCGTCTTTAAAATGAGCCTCTCGCATCTCAAATTGCTAATATCTATATAGGAGGTATCACCCCTACCATTTCTTATAATGGGTCAACTGATCCTACTCTTCATCTAAAAACATTTAGAAATCTATATAAATACTAAGTCAATTAAATACATTTTTTTTGCCAAGATATTGGCTAAAACTATCACAAGTAATGCTTTAGATTGGTACAGCCAACTTAAAACTCATTTTATTATTAGTTTGGAAGGTTTACTAAATGATTTTGTCCAATAGTTCCAAACTAGTGATATTCTTGAGAATACCTTAGCCCATTTTATCAATTGTAAGTAACTTGAAACTAAAACTTCCTAAGCTTTCATTAAATGATGGAAAACATTTTCCAACAAATGTGAAAAAAAATGGTTGATGATAACCTTTTCCATCTCTATACCAATTCTATTTTTCCCAAGTTGAAATATTGATTCTAGACTCTCTCTTCATGTACCTTATAGGAAGCTATTAACCAAGATAAACATCAAGGTTTCTTTATGCATAAATTTGAGCCATCCCAACCTTCTATGGGTACTAATATATTACTTAAAAACAAGATTCATCATGTTTCCAATGATGGTGTCATAGACTCTTATGACACCATTGACACTATTCAAGCTATTGTTCCTAACTAATATTTAGAACAAGATCCCCTTTATAATAAATTTACTAATCTTCATTTATCCTCACCTAATAACATCAATGTTCACAAACCTTTATCCTCTACCAAATTACTAAAATGTCTACCAAGGCCTCTCTTATGACAACTTGATCACACTCATACTATGAAATCTTTGTATGATCATAATAAATTTTGTTGATTTCATGCTAGTTGGGGTCATTCTCATGAGACTTATAAGTAAATTTGTAATTTGGATATTCATTTTCTTCTTGGTCCTAATTTTGACCATGATTCTATCATTTGAAAATTCCAACAAGCCTATGACATTGCTTTCAAAGCCCATGAAACCAATAGTAAATCTTAAGCTTTGAATCAAGCTAATGCTCATTAGCCATCTATAAATATCCTCTTCAAAATCACCAAGATAAGTAAGACAAGCCCACCCCTTCCACCAATAATGTGGAAAGTCTTATTGACCCAAGTCCTAAAGAGAATATGGTTAATATAAATAATATGTGAAGGGTGGTTTCTTTCATTGATCCTCAACCAATCTACACACCTCCATTATATCACACATTTTGTGTTATCGAATATTCTTCCCTAACTCACTTAAATGAGTTGGGGCAAGATGAACTTATAACTTTTGGTGAACCACTTCTAACTCCTCCCTTAGATAACACTTCATATTATATTTTTACCATCCCTCTATCTTCTTTACCTACCACCAATGATACTCAAGCATATAGCAACACTTCATATAGCACTTCTCAAAACCATCATGCATCAAATGCTTCATCTTCTCAACATAACCTACCAACTTATCCTCTCACTCAACATTCTACATCTTATCAACATAAATTCCAATGTACTTTAGCTCCTCCTTCTAAAGAGATCCTTCAACACTATGAACCTCTTTCTAACAATATTCTTATGGGTTATGATGAGTGGGATAATATCTTGTAACTTCTTAATATCCTATCCTAAATCCAATTTTTTGATATTATGAGGACCTTTCTACATCATTGTAACCATCTTATACAATTTTTGTTTGAAATTAACATTCCTCATCCTCCCCTAGGAGGATGCAAAGTAACCTTATCTATATTTGAAGATAGCATATTGAAATAGTATGAAGGGTTGCCCATATATGTTGATGAAATAATGGACACTTATCTTTACCTAAAATTTCCCATTTCTTCCTTAATTCTCGATGATATTTTTCTTCATTTGTATGATCCTCTTCTTTTCATTAGTGTCCAAAATGGTGATATCCATATCAAGCATGCTTTTATTGATGAGGGTTATGGTACTTATGTTTCTTCTCTAAATTTTATCAAAACCCTTGGATATTTTGAATGTAATCTCAAATCCACACATAAAACATGTCAAGGCTATGATTGAAAGAAAATGCCTCCTTTAGTTTGTGTGTGGCCCATCATTATCATCCCACCTGTAACCATTCATGTGAAGGTGATTATTTTTAACTTTCCTCTATCTTAAAACATCTTGATTGGTAGTCCATGGACTCATAGTATGAGATTAGTCACTTCTTCCACTTACCAATGCATTAAATTCCATCACAATGGAGCCATCTATATGATTTAGGGTGACACCAATCTTTGGAATTTTGAATAATTTCAAGATAGGGGTGTATTCAAGATTCCTACCCTTGAACCCTTGCCAAGTTTTCCATTTCATGAGTGTAAACATTTTAATTTTCCTATAAATTCCACTAGAGGTTACAATGGTCATCCAAAACTCATTGGGAATATTCCCCCTAACCTCTTAGATTAGATGATGATGATCCTAATGAGATAAATATCAAGATTAACACTTCTTATCTCTCACCTCATCTCATCTCTCAACTTTCTACTTATTTTCAACCTCATTCTCACCAACCACCTTGTGATGACATCCCTATTGTCTTAACTAAGAATCTAGATTCTAGTCATCACACCTCATCAAATGACAATGTCATTCTTACCTACATTATTGATCTTCATATTCCTAATTATGATGATAGTTATACCTTAGATGATCCATTATTAAGAATCATTTTTTAGAACTGTGATGTTGATATTATCCATTATCATTCCTTTTTGATTCAATCTTTTATTATATCTTCCCATATTCCATCATAAATCATTCCTAATTTTCACATTTTTCCTCTTGATAATAGGGTAGAGATGGTGTGTACATCTCTAGTTTCTAAATAACCTTGTAGGAGTATGATTATGGATCATGCTATGAATGGTCCCTATCACTTTTCTAAGTACTATGACCCTTATAGCCTACTTACCATTAGATGTATACAACTCTCCTTCAACCTTATATAGGCCCTCCCCCTCCCTCAATAGAGCCTAGTTTAGAGCCTATTCCTACATCTACTTTAGTTGAGTCTATTCCTACTTCTGATCCTATCCCTCCTAATGTTGAGTTTTTCCCTATCTCACCACCAACACCACCTTCTCTTGGTAATGGTTTTCTTCTTTTACTTTAATTGGCTACTTTACCCACCAAATGGGCTAATCAACATTAACAAATTTCTTCCCCTTCTTTTATACCTCATCCTATGTGTACATATCCCAATACCACTCATGGTCATTTTTATTGCTTTTATGGCATAGATAATCATTAATCCACATATTGTCACAAGCTATGACAATACATTGACACTCTACATCCTACTACCCTTTAATCATCATATAAGGCTATACTTCCCCCAGAGGTACTACCTAAATATATTACTAAGTATGGTGAGGTATATTGTCTCTAGCACTAATGTGGTACACATCACATTGATCATTTTCACATCCTTCAATAACATATAAAGGATTACCTCTTGACTATTCTCTCACCTTCTACCATTCCTCCCATAGGTCATTCCCACAATAAGGCTCCCTCTTATTTTCCCATGGTTCCACCTCTTGTGGTTCCATATCCTTTTGTTGTCCCTTATTCACCTCTTGTTTCTCCACCTATGAATCCCTCACCCATAGACCTTACCTCACCTATGGATCTGTATCCACCTGTGAGTCCCTCACCTATGGATCCTTCCCCATCAATGATCCCTTCATCTCCTATAGAAACCAATCCCATGCATAATCCTAAGCATCCCTTGCATGTTATCCCTCCTTATCATAATCCATAAATCATTCCTACCTTCTCTATTGAGGAGATTAGACAAAATATTTTCCCAATTTTCTTTGAAGATAGATGAAATATTAGTTGCAATTTGCATCCAAATTCATAGAGACTTATCAAATATTTTTGATAACGTCTGTGGACAATCTATCGATACTTATGAGCACATGTATGGTGTTCTTACATTTTCATTTTGATTAGACATCTGATCTAATGTTATCTTTATCTCTTTGTTATATCATTTAACATTGTGTCAAATTCTTATCTATCTTACATGGTGACTTTGATTTCAAACTTTATATTTATTTTAAAGTCCATTATGTTTACTTATGGATTTATTCTTTATCATTGTCTTATCTTTTTATTCTTTAGTTTCTTTTTTATGGTTCCCTTATTCTCTTTTTCTTGATTATTTGCTATATTATCTCTATATACATGAATTATTATTATTGTGATTTGGTTATACCAACTTTGTTCCCTTTAGTCATTCCTTATATACCATGTGATTAGTTAACAAACAATTCATCTCAATATAATATCATTTTACTAGTCCACTTTGGATCTCCTTTCTTCCCCTTTTTCCCTTTTTAAAAGTAAGCATATATATAATTGAGACTTAAGATAACATGTTGGTTCATAGTTAAGCCTAAGTGTCCTAGTTACTCTTATTTTTGGCTACCTATCTTCCTTTAGCCTAAGCCTACAAATAATTCATGTGTATGAATCTATCTCTCATGACTAGTCATTCTAATTCTGTATAGAGGAAGAATCTTAAAGTCCATAACAACATTAAAATTTTGAATCATTTAACAAAAGGCAATGATACAAAAGGTAAAACATTCAAAATTCAAATCACACTAAAATATGTGATTCAAAGCACATCTCTTTATTATATTCAAAGATCAAACTCCACAATTGGCCTCATGATAGAGCCAAGGTCCATTGGGGTATGATAGACTAGTAGTTTAGAAAAGGAGAATAAATATATCTTTTAGTGATACCTACTTTCTCACACGAGTACCCAATATTCATAGTAGACTGATGGTTCTATAAGGGGTGTAGAAGAATGAGGAACACATCATGGGAAATTAGGTTCATTTTACTTTTCCTATACCAATATACCTTCATGAGTTTATTTTATTAGCACACTTATTTGCCTACATAACTTTGTGTCTATAGCAAATAGGTTTCCTTTGTACATTGATGGTCACTAGTTACTTAGTGTGTTTTCATGTCCTTAATATGCCTCATGTCTCCTAATATATTCTCATAGGATGCATAAGTTATGATTTTTACATTCCATTTTCCACTCCCTATAATCCCAATATTTCCCCTTGAGATATATTTTTTTGTTTACTGATCACTCCCCTAGGGATTCCATTTGTGAGTTGCATTATAAGACCATGGATAGGACTTCGCCTTCCTCATAAACTACCAAAATTTCACTTTAAAACATTCCTTTTTACTATATTTTCTCATTTTTTCCACCTCAATGGTGTTCCCTTTATGCTTTATAATGTAATACCACAAATAGGACCTGACCTTCCTCATAAAATTTTCCAATAATCCAAGCTACACCAAAAACATTACATTTGTCAAATATGAGATAAGATTTTATTGATCATGAAGTTACATGTCATTAACATGCTTCTCATATTGATTTAGTGTGTTTTATGCTTAATTCATTACTCTTTCACTGTTATCTTCTTATTTTTTGATTACATGTAAGAATAAAAATATTTATTGAGTTTTTCATACTTCCCAACTTGAATAAATGTGATAAATTTAAGACCAAATTTTACCAATTTTATTTATCTTGTATACTTACCAACATGATTTAGTATGATTGATTGACTTAATTGATTTTTTTTTATACCATTGCTCTTTGATGTGCCTTCCATTTTATTACATTATTTTCATACTTCCCAACGTGATTTAGTACAATTTTACTTTTTTTAATTTGGTCCCAATCTTTTTTATGGTTTAAAAATAAACCCTTTTTCCCTCTTGTTTACCACCTCTTGGTTTTTTATACTTTGTCATTTCTTATTATTACACATTTATCAATGTGAAATAGTGTGTAGTATATTTATTTTTGATTGATTAAACTTATTCAAGTCCTTTTTCCTATTTATTTTTAACCATGCATGTGTCTTATATAATTCTAGAAAAGAAACCACAACACATATATTTCCTATAGCATATACAACAAAAGCTAAATACATGTGCTAAAAATAAATATATTCATGCATCCACAACCACAACCATAATACAAACACATAATATCAACATCCAACTATGTGTGTGTGTGTGTGTGTGTGTGTGTGTGTGTGTGTGTGTGTGTGTGTGTGTGTGTGTGTGTGATGTGTTTTTGATACAAAGTATAAAAATATACTTCATTCTAGCTCTAATGTTAGTTTCTATCATGTCTATCTCATGGCCTAGCCACGCTGCCCATAGATGCCCCAAATAGTCCCCTCTAAATTATATGTTGTAAAGAGGCTATCCAAGATCTCAAACCTATCAGTTATCCCTATATGTTGGCCACTTGGGCATGTACCTATGCTAGTTGATTCATGGTATCCATATGCATGGCACTTTCCTAAACCAAGGCTTGTCATGCCTATGTCTCTCCTAATCCAACCCTTATTAGTGATTGCTTATCATCTGTGCATGCCCCTAATTGACTCGTAGCCTCTCCTTCTAGTATAAACCAGCACACCTAAGCTAGGGAAAATAATATTGTGGGATCATCTACTGTAGCAGGGTCGTATGGCATCAACAACTTGTCTAAGATCTCATGGATTACTCCCCTCACCATGGATCCCCATCTAGTCTCCTCCTCCACAAGATTTATAAACATAAATCTAGATAACTATTAGATCACATATATATCTCATAATCTCTCTATCTATAATTTATCTCAAAAAACTTAAGAAAAATTCAACCATTTATTACCTATCCAAATGTCACCTATCACCATCTCCCCATTTGCATAACCATCGAGCACAGTCTCTCCATCAGTGCATCCTCCTCATCTCAGTTGTCATCTCCTCACCATACTATCTCTCTTGAATTTTTATAGGTCTCTCAAATCTCTATTTTTCTCTCAGAATAGTTAAACGATAACAAATAACTTTCTTTTCACCCTATTTAAACTTATTATACACAATTTTTTACCTTTCAAATATTTATCATTAGATTCCTTATTTTTATCATATATTTTTTTTTACTCACTCATTTTTTGAACCATAAAAGGTTTTATAATAGTGATGTCGTAGAGAATATTTTCCAGTAATATATTCCTATATTCTGATTTTTTTGATTTTTCACTCTTTTTTGTACTAATCTTTACAAGTTCACCTAATGTTCTTCACATTGAATGCCTTTACATCTCTTGCAGTATCCTTATTTATCTACAATACTAAGGTAAGTAAAGGTATGTGTTTTTCAATTCTATCCTTTCATTTATCTTACTTTTTCCTTACAACACTTTACTTAGCATCAATATTATGTGTCATCATGTTATATTCCTAAAGAACCATCCTATGTTACACTCATGTGACACGTGATGAGAT
This sequence comes from Torreya grandis, assembly GCA_037957365.1. Classification (NCBI taxonomy): domain Eukaryota; kingdom Viridiplantae; phylum Streptophyta; class Pinopsida; order Cupressales; family Taxaceae; genus Torreya; species Torreya grandis. The sequence continues at coordinate 3,390,002 of JARHVA010001376.1, forward strand.
TCAAGTGGGTCATATGTATACACATAATATTTTCAAAATTTTATCAATTATTGATGCCCTTTAAATTTTAGGAACCCATCAATTCTCAATCTCTTTAAGTACACACTTTAAGGGTCACATCAGGAAAAGGGTGGGTAGACCATTGGTTCTTCATAGGATTGTTGTCCCTTTTGCCACTTGTTATCTACACACTTGTCTCCAAAAAACCATTCCCCTAAGCTTGTTCTTATCTATTGTGAACTCCTCAGTCATTTCTCACCTTTTGTCCCCCTTTTCCTATCCTTAAGCCTCTTTCAACTATTTATAGTACTAGGTTGATTGGGTCAACCCTATACTATTTTGGGTAAAATCATTTAGGTTCTAGGTCATCTCTTGGCCAACCTATCCCATGATCTAGTGAATTTTTATACATAATAGTACTAGGTGGACTAGGTTGAACCTATCAGTCAAAACTTTTTAAATGGATTAAGGTTAAATCCACCTATATATAGAATATCATTTTGCCATTATTTAGAGAAGAGAAAAATAATTAAAAAATATTATGCATCTGCTTATCCACCATTATACTTTAGGAGAAAGCTTACGATTTCATACTTTCTTTGGAGATACAAATATTAATTTGTGGAGAATTTTTTTAGATGCATTGATAGGTTGTGTAGCCTATACCTAATTTATCCTTGTCATCCTTACATACCATAACAACCTCTTGTAAAAAACCTTGGTTCAAGGAGATATTGAGGCTTAGTTAGGGTTATTGCATGATTGTTCTTGATTAGAGGCTTTAGAACCCTCCCCAGTATTATTTATTGTGGTTAGAGATCCCCTAATTGGGTTTAATAGATCACCATATTGGTCATGTTCCCAATTAACTATTGTATCCCTAATCAAAAGTGTAAGTATGATTTATCTTCTCTAATTTAAGATTGATTTATATACATGATGCATTTTTTATTCATATATGGTATATTATGATTAAAAAAAGGTGGATGACTCCAATGTCCTAGAGATGTGAGTAGAGGGAAATCCAAACATCCAAAAGTGCATAGATCATATATTTGTCTATGCCTAAATTACACTCAAAAGATGTGTGAAATGTATGTGTATATAGGAAATGATAATATTCCATCTACCAACATGGAAATAACAATATGTATGCCAAGGAGATATTAGAATATGTAAATGTTGAACATATTTTTGTATTTTAGAAGTTTTTCTAATTTTTTTTGTATTTCTTGAATATCTGAAAGGAAAATACTATCCTATGATCGCATCCAATATATGCTCATAGATATTTCCCCATTATAAACCTAACATAATAAATTATTGATGATATTGAGGAGCATGTATATGTTTAATATCTGTCACCATAGTATATGTGATTCTATACATATGTAAAATAGGACTTTGTGGATGTAAATAAAAAATAGTAGGAGTAGGTGTTCATGGAACCCATTGTTGAGTGATCTATGGTTTTTTTGGTATAAGAGTAATAAGAACATGTGTAGGTACTCTAGATATCTGAATATGGTCTGTACTAGATGAATACTATATGGAACCCACTATGGATCTCTTATGTAATAATCTCTCAAGTATTGTCCACCTAGTAAAGGGGATTGCCTATTAATTACCCTTGTGTAGAATATTAATCTTAGGAGGTTTTATAATTAATTAAATGGGTATAAATTTATCTTTCTCAAGCAAATTTTCATATGAAATTATATAAATTATAATTATTTGATTGGAAATAATATATTTAACACACCCATATACTGTACAAGATAGTATTCTTAGTGTATTTATCCAAGGTCATCCCAATAACATATCAAAGATAATTTTAGAAGGTATAACTAACAAGCTAGTAACCACATGTGTGAGACCCACCTATAAATATAAGTCAATCTCACCAATAACCTATTGTGAGGTCCCATCAAATGCTTTAATTTATATTATCAAAGGGTATAAATCATTATTGGTATAACCCAAATTTGTAAGTAATGTCATGGTGTAAAAATTCTCACTTGCACCATTATCAATCATAACATTGTGTATAGGCTAGTAATCAAGGTATGCTCGAATGAATATCTGAGTCATCATCCCTAATCCTAATATCATGAAAAGTAATGGAGGGTATCTAAACCATAAGAGGTATATGTTGCATATAATTGTCAATAATCCTATCTAATTGGTTTTCATAATTAGATAGAGGATACACATTATATGCCATTTGCACTTCTGAATCCTTATTTGATTGATCTTATAATGGATTGTTAAATATTTTATGTTTGTGGTGATCCCTAGGTTATGAACCTAGTTCCTTTAGAGGATCATCAAATTTAATATTTCGGTAATTTATGTGGTCTTGGATCCTATGATTTAAGGTAAAATATTTGATCATAGAATACCTAAGGACTTGGTGTTTGAGTAGGTTTTTTTCATTTCTTCAATGTGATTTAATTAACTACAAAAAATAAAGTATAAGTAGGGTTTAAGATCACCTAGAGATATGGATGGTTTGTTGTGCATCATTTATCAAGCTTGATTTTGAGAAATCCTCTTTGGATAGGGAGGAATGACCTATAATTCACCACACTTGAACACGAATTGATTAATATATATATATATATATATATATATATATATATATATATATATATATATATATATATATATATATATATATATATATATATATATATATATATATATATATATATGGGTGGGCTACCTAGTATAAACTAATCTCAAGAAGCGGTATGCTTTCTCAGATGGATGTCAGTCCACATTCAAACATTTAAGTTTATTATTAAACATGAAATTACAAAAATAGATATGGATAGAATTAGATAACATTAAAGATGATTAATTAATAAAAAGATTTATATGATTAAAATATGCATCCCAAAATTCATTAGCAATGTCTATGTATTCTTGAATTATAGCTAATAGCTCATCAATATAGGTGAAGTCACGTACGAAAATCAAAAGACAAAGTCCAAGCTCAAAAGTTATATCACTCTGATCTATAAAGAGAGGTTGAGGGACTATGGGAAGATCAAATATGCTAGCTGAATCATGCACTAAACTAGGAATGGTCATCTACATGAATAGGCAAAATTTTTAGGAAATAGATTATAAATTATATATAATGTTTTAAAGATTTAACAAGGACTGATGTTGATCTTATAGGATCGATGTCGTTTTAGATGAATCGACGGTGATTTGTGAAACACTATAAATAGTAAAAATGAACTATAATAACACTTTGTATTTTTGATAAAATGATGAAAATAGAATGGAAAAGAGATAGAAATAGAGGTTTATAGATAGAAAACAATTTTGACAAAGATTCAAGAGTTAAAAGAGATGTTTAAAACTAATTTAATTAAATTGATATGGATCAATGTTGATCCAACATGATCGACATCAATTTAGATGAATTGATATTGACTTTATGTGAGAAAATTGAATATTGATTAGACTATAATAATTACCTAGAAAACTAATAAAATAGATAAAATCAAATGTCAAATAATGGCAATCAGACATAGAAGATGATGGACATGAGAAATTGAACAAAAATAAATTGTAACACTAACCTTTTTGATTGAAAATAAACATGATAGAATGAGGGAAGAATCTTCACAAAATCTTCTTGATGATTCCTTAAGTAGAGATTCTACAAGATAAAAAAAGCTTTCATAATGTCTATACGTAAACTACAGTGAGATTTTGGTAGAGTTTTGAAGTCAAAAGCACAATCATCATCCTTCCAGGCAATGGAGGTCTTTTGCATATTTATGGATCGATGTCATTACTAATTGATCAACATTGATCATAGAGGATCAATATCAATTTACCTAAAATGGGTGGATTTGAATGAAATGTTATTCCAACAGGTTGGCATGGGGTAAAAGAGGGTTAAAATGACCTCTAAGGTTATTTAGTTTTTTTTAACCATGGAATAAGTTTGTTAGGAGGGAGGGAAAATTTAGCTTTTATTTGATATTTTAGATTTTATAGTTTTAAAGGTAAAAAAAGGGGTAATTACTATTTAACCATAATAATTAACTTATTAACCTAGGTGTTAAAGGAAAAAAATTATCGTAAAATGTAATTATAAAAATAATTATGCAAGGGGGGAACTATGACATAATGATACATAATATTAATACAAGGTGTATAAATTTAACATCTACATTTTCCCCTTTTTTTGAAGTGGTATAAAATGGTGTGCCACAGGATAAAAACTATAAACTACTTAATGCCCCAAATTTTATTTTTTTTGTGAGGAGGTATCCCCCCTCAAACTAGGGAATGGGAAGTGAAATGGAATAGATGACAGATTTGAACAAGATGGAATGGAAAAATAAAATGGATGAGATGGTATGAACAAAATGGAAGATAGATAAAGGACACATTAAAAAAAATGATGGACACCAACAAGGGAAGTCCATGTTTGCACTAAATTGAAAAAAAAGTAATCGAAGTAGGAATGCTCGAGAAACTAGATAAAAAGTGAAATGCCATAGCTAAAATAAGGAAGCTTATAAAAATCAAATCAAGAGAATAAGAGATAAGAATAGCAAACCAAAGCATCTAGTGTGTGTATGGTCTAAACATACCTATAGGCAAATGTACTCAATATAAAAGACACCCTTGGGATCTTACATGGTGTAAGGATTAGGGAACTGACAAGGGGCCAAAATTCTCCAATATAAAGGGTAATATGAGAGACAAAATGGGATAGCTATGATAAAAGTAAGAAAATATGGGTTCAAAAGTAAATTAAAAGTATGGAAAATAATCCAAAATGCAAATAGTAATCAAGCTAGGGTGAATCAACATTGATAAAATATAATCGATGGCAATTCAATAGAATTGACATCATTCAAAAACAATCGACATTGATTAAAGAGAATCAACATCAATCAAATAGAATGATGTTGATCTCAAAAATGGCTATAAATAGTCCACTAACAAATAATAATGCCCATTTAGCTATCAAGGACATGAGAGTTTTATATGAAAAATTTGATAGTTTACTGACATGTAGACACATAAATGAGGTGATGGAGGCTGGCGGGAGTGGATGGTGATATTGATGAGTGCACTATGAGTTAGGTGACACATTTTTTTATGTATTTTACATTTTTAATCTTTTTTAGGTTTTTGGAATTTTTAGCTTAAGGGAAGGGTTAAAGGAGGAAAATTAATGGGAATAGGATAAGGGGAGAGTAGATTAGGAATGTGGAAGGGATGGGAGAGGAAAACATAATTTTTTAGGTAGGAGGGAATTGATGTCAATCTATATATATCAACCACAATCCAAAATGGATCATCATTGATATCTAAAGATAACCATCAACCTAAAAGGATTGATGTCATTTTACAAGGATAAGGTAATAAGGGAAGGAAGAGCAAAAATTAACTAATAAAAGATTGCTTATGATAGGCTCACAAGTTACTTAATATGAGGGATAGAGTCCCACCATTTCTAGAGGAGCTAGATGATGATGAATAGTTACACTTAGAGGTGGTGGGTTTTTGAAGGATTTAGTATTACCACTATATCTATCAAGACATTGGCATGATAGTGGTGCTACTAGAGTGGTGGGATTATAACACCAACACCTTCTAGCTTCTACAGGTGAGATGATGATTACTATCAATGACATCTTCTAGATTTTGAGGCTATCAATCTAAGGAGCTCTAGTATACAATGCAAATGAGGAATATTGATCAGTGACACTAGGATATTTATATGGTGAGGATACCATAGATATTAGATTTGTTTCTAGAGGGTTTTCATTCTATCCCTTATTCAAGCAGGCACTAGTATAGGGGCTATTACTGACCATGCTTATGGTAGTAGTGACTTGCTATACATTACTTGAATTTGGTGGAGTATGGTTTCCATGGAGCTTAAATATAGTCATAGTAGATAGGATAGAGTATAGGAAACTATTTTCTTGGGTGTTCATCTTACTAGGGTAGATTTATAGAGAATTATGGAGCTAGCATATTGGGCATCAACTAGGGCTTGATAGTACATTTATACTTCACTATTGGGTATGTGAGAACATTCAAGTGATTCACACTCTTGTGACCCCATAGGGTGGGTTCAAAGACATGGCATATAGTGTGGGATTCCTTCAATGGGATGATGACCTACTCATATCATATTCAGATAGGGTAGTGCCTGATCTAGCATACTATAGATAGTTTTTTGAGAGCTTGCAGATCAAAGGCATTATTTGGAGACCATATGTGAATATTCTAGAATTTCCTAATATAGAGGTAGAGATAGGGGATGTGGTCCCAGATAAATGGGTATAAAAGTGATGGATGGACCATATGGAGATATTTTATTTTGATAGGGTCCATCACCAATTCAACTTGCTAAAGGATGTACCATTGGATCCATGCTTATATAAGTGAGAGGATATAGAGTTGGACTAGCCAACACCTGACACCATATTCATTTGGATGGGAGCACTAGAGGAGTTGGTAGCATTAGATGTGGATGATGTAAGATATATAGATGACTATGACACTTGGTCTATGGGAGAGATGGAAAGGTGATAGCATAGAATAGTAAGGCCTCGATGGGAGGTGGTACAAGAGGCACCAATATAGGATGAGGACATAGATGAGGCACCAGTATAAGATGCCCCAAGATAGGATGAGTAGGGGATATTTCAGGATAAGATACAAATTTTATAGGATGAGCTTGATAGAGTTAGATGATAGTGAGAATTGGCCATTCAGGAGAGGGACAGCTATAGGGATGAGTTAGATTAGATGAGAGCTTCTATGGATGAGAGGCCAACTCAAGATACTATAAGTTTGAGCTTCATTCCCATAAATACAATACCACCACATAGGTATAGGGATGCACTTGCCAATATATCATACTATGAGAGGACTATACAAGATTAGCTACCAGAGGTTCCTCACTTTGCATCTCATGTGGCTAGCCATAATAGATCATGGAGGATCCCAGGTGCCACTATTATTATAGGTAGCATTGCAAGAGGGAGAGGAGGAGATGATGGGGGAGATGATATAATTCATCTTAGTATTATAGTATTTACCTAGTAGATATGCACATCATATGGGCCATGAGCCTTTTTATTACATTTTTATAGACATTTGAAATGTATATATATAAACGTATATTTATGTTTTATGAATTATGTTATGTGTTTAGAGATTAATTGATTATTTAGATGAATGTATTATGGAATATTATGGATGGTTTTAATTATGATCATGATGTAAATTATGGATTTGTTTTTGGATTATGTTTAATTTATGGTTTATGCTTATGGGTATTAGGTGATGTTATGGGATTAAATATTATATGTTCTTATGGATTATGGATTATTTTACATTATGTTGTTTACAGATTACATTATTATATTAAATGGATTAGGATTGATGGATTATGGATTTTTAATGAACATAAAGTATAAATCTATCCCACATTGGCTTGGACCACAACCAAAAAGAGGACCTCTCATCTACATTACATATGCATCCTTAACTAGAGGATAATAAATATTAACACAACCTGGAATAATCAAACATAATATTATTAGAATTAGATGATTTTTATGGGATAAGGGATGAATAAAAGTGTCACTCATATTTAAAGAATTGGGATTTATCTTTTGAGAATCATTTTATGCTAGCAAGTAGACTGATCAATACATGAAGTCTACTATTAGAAATCTGATCGAGATGAGAATCTTTCTCAGGATTTTGCTTTTGATAACATGACATTTTTTATGCTTGCTTTTAGGGCCTTTAAAAATGACATAATTTTAAAATTTGATCAATGCAAGAAGTTTTTTTCTTAGTAGCCATCCTTTGAGGGAGTGGTCTACATTTTTAGATTTTTGCACAACTGTCCTTTGAGGGATCATTCTATTTATTTTTACCTTTTTGTATTTGATTACAACTGTCCTTCGAGGGATTAGTCTATTTATTTTTCCCTTTTTGATTTGGATTTTGATACTTGATTTTTTGTATAATAATATTGGCATAAAAAGATCCTTTTTAAGATAATTTCCATGATTCCATTATATGAAATGATTAGGTTATCTTGGAAAATAAGGGTGTGTAAGAGATAGGGAAATAATGATTTGGGGTTTCTCCCAATATAGGTGAAACTTATCAAAGAGATAATGATATGAATAGAACCAGGGTATTCATATTCAAGGTAAGGATTACAACAACTATTGGGTAACCACATAATTCTCATATCATTATTAGGTATAAAGGGATATGATAGAATTGATTACTCAAGATGAGACAACATTTAATAATTATAAAAAGGATGCAAATTCAAGGCATTAAGAGGTTCACATTCTATTTTACCATTAAGAAAGGCTAAATGATATGCCCCAGATCCATATTTATGGGTTATGATGTATGGTTTAAGCCAATTAGGATAAAACTTACCCATTTTACTTCATTCCATATTAGTGACATGTTGATTTTCTTTAAGCACAAGATCTTCAATATTAAATTCATGCTCTCTTACATGTTGATTATATGCTCATTTTAACTATTCTTGATATATACGAAGGTGGTCAAGGGATGTTGCTCAATGCTTATCTAAGAAATCAAGCTGGGATAATGCTCGTAATAGAAATCCTCATCAAAAACAATGTCTTGAAGAGAGACTCTAAATGATGGAATTTGGACTTCTAAAATAAGTACCACCTCTAAAGCATAGACTAGTGAAAAATGAGAGGCACCTATAGGGGTTCAAATACTATTTTGATATGTGCATAAGGTAAAATGGATACGAAGATGCCAATCTTTTCCAGTTTTATTAATGACTTTGGTTAAGATTTTGACTAAGGTTTTATTATATGCTTTTGTTTGACCACTGGCTTGAGCATAGTAAGGTGAAGAGAAACTTAATTTTATTTTAAATGAGTCACATAATGCCTTGAATTTCTTATTTTTAAAATATTTTCCACTATCTATTATAATTTTATAAGGAGTTCTAAAATGACAAATAATGTGTTTATGGATAAATTCCAAAATCTTCTTTGCCTTGGTCAAGATAAGAAGCATAGTTTCCACCCACTTAGTGAAGTAATCTATGGTGGTGATAATAAATCCATGATGTTGAGAGGATTTAGGATTAATCTACCCTATAAGATTGAACCCCCACTGGGAGAACGGCCAAAAGTCTCTTGTGGCTTGCAAATATTTACTAGGGACATGAGACAAATTTACATGCTACTATAATTTTACACACCTTTTAACATATTTTTAATAATATTGATTCAAAGTAGGCCAATAATAACCTAGGTGTATAATTTTATTGGTGATTTTGCACCCATTAAAATATCCAATGCATGAGCCATCATGGACTTCCTAGATAGATAAGTTAGCTTCACACTTCTAGAGACAATAAAGGAGAATACTATTGAAACCATGCTTATAAAGAACTCCCTCTAGAATGACATAGCGAGCAACTTTCTTCTAGTAGATGTGCTTAGCACCTTTGGATAGATTAGGGGGAGAGAATCCCATAGACAAATAATTAAATATGTGTACATATCATGGCTCCTCAGGATTTTCCTTGATATTATGGATGGATGGAAGATACATCCTTATATAAGAAGGTTGATTATGTTGATGAATGAGAATAAATAGCTTAGACTCCTGAGATGAGGCTAGGATAGAATAAGCAAGAGAGGCCATAGTATTCACAAAATTATTAGTAGGTCTAGGAGTAATTTAGATGGAATAATGTTCAAATGCAGATAAAAGTTAATTAGCCAAAGTTTTAAATCTTTGGAGGATATCATTCTTACATTGATATATGCCAATAATTTGTTTGATCACCAACTAATAATCCTCATAGATGTTAAGAGATTTGAATCCTAGTGTAAGAGTAGTTTAGAGTCTTAGAGTCAATTCTTCATATTCAACCATGTTATTGGTGAAATCAAAGTCTAATTTAAAAGACAAAGGCATGGGGATACCTTGAGGAGGGATTAATACAATCCCTACACTACTTTTGTGTTCACACTTAGACCCACCAAAGAATAGAGTCATTTGATATTTCAGGACTAACTAGGAAGTGTATACAATAGACTCATCAAGGAATTCAAAATTAATGGGTTGATTATTAATATGAGTTGCTTCAGCTAATTGATCAATAATAATTTGACCTTTGATATAATTTTGATGGAGAAATTCTAGAGCAAACTTTGCTAACAACATGATCCATCTAACCATTCACTGATTTTGATATGGCCTATTATGCATGGATTTAAGAGGATTGATAGTCATAATGACATATGTATTATGGTTGAGGAGATAATGATGAAGATTAGAGGCTACTAAAACCAATTCTACACATAATTTTTTAGCATGTGAATAACATGCTTCATCTTCTATGAGAGTATGAATTATATAATAAACAGCCTACTCTTTCTGATGTTCATCTCGATGAGCAAGTATAACACCTAGAGCAAGGTTTATAGTTGAGATATAAAGTAATAAAGTTTTCCCTTCCTTAGGGGAAGTAAGGAGGAGGTGATAAAAGATAGTCTTTAATTGTATTAAAGGCTTCTTGATAATTAGAATCCCATACAAAGTGACTACCCTTCTTTAACAAATGGTGAAAGGGTTGAGAATGGTTAAAAAGACAAGAAATAAAATGATAAATAGATTGGAGCTTGACTTTTAAACTATGAAGTTGCTTAAGATTGGAAGGAGGAGGCATCTCTAAAATAGCCTTGATTTTAGTGGGATCTACCTCTATTACATAAATAGAAATAGTAAAACCTAAAAGTTTACCCATCAAGACACCAAAAACACACATTTTAAGATTTAGACGTACATGATAATGAAGTAAATGATCAAAGATAACTTTTAGGATAGATAGGTGATCTTTATAGAATTTTCATTTTCTAAGGAGATCATCTACATAATCTTTGAAAATTTTATGGATTATGTCATGGAATATATAAGTCATGGCCTACTAATAAGTGGTTTTTATGTTTTTAAGGCCAAAGGGCATAACATGATAGTAGAAGGTTCCCTAAAGAGTAATAAATGCCATTTTATGTTGGTATTTTGGTGTAATAATAATTTGATTATAACCAAAGAAACCATCCATAAGAGACAACAATTTCATGGCTAGTTGTTAAGTCCATTAATTGGTCTATATTAGGAAGGGGAAAATCATCTTTTGAAAAATCAAGATTTAAGTCATGAAAGTTAGTATAGATGTGAAGTCCCCCTATGGGTTTGGTGACTGGAACAATGTTGGACATCCACTGATAATAATCAATAGATTAAATGAAGTTAATGAATAAAAGGCATTGTAATTCCTATTTTACAAGGAGTGCAATGTAAAGATGCATTTTGTGAAGATTCTAATTTATTGACTTAGCATCAATAAAGGTTATGATGTTATGGATAATGATTGAGGGATCAATTCTAGGCATACCACTATAAGACTAGGCAAAGGCTTTACTATAATTTGATAAAAAGGCGGTAAAATCTTGACTTTCTTGTGGATTTAAGCCTTTGTTAATTTTAATAATCCTTGGGACTTCTTTATACCCAATATTAATATCAATAGTAGCTTCATTTAATAATATAGACACTTTGGATAAGAGAATTATGTAAATAAGAGTGTTTAGCACCTAGATGGGTCAATATTGACTCATTATCCTGACACTAAAAATAGTGATAACTGGCACATCAGATCCTATTAACTAAGGATATACTAAGGGGATGTTTTGGACCTCATTATCATGATAAAATAAAAGGGGTTATAAGAAGATATAATTGACTAAAAAAATTTATAAGGAATAGTTATGGTATCACTAGTCAAGGAAGAGGTATCAAATAGGGAACATGGTTCTTCTTCTTCCAAAGATGGTAGAAGATTGGGTTCAGGGGCAAACTTAAAATAATTCTTAAAACCTAAACTATGCTTTTCATTTGGATTTCTAGAATATCCTAATGTGATATCGTGAGGACCATGTTCATATTTACCCATGTCGAAGCCCTTGCATGCACAATGATGAAGATAGTTTTAAACAAATTGAGGATTACTAAGAAAAGAGAAATTAGATGTAAATGATTTTGCATAAACATTGTCATCACACTCTAAGGTATCATGATTTATCCCACCATTTATTAACTAAGTATGCATGAAATGTGGTCCAAAGGGAATGGTATCACCTAGACTGGGTGAATACCTAGGTTACTTATTAAGATGACCATATTATTTAAGAGTGGTTAAAGTATTAAGAGTTAATAACTAACATTCTCTCATCAAAATTTTATTCATCATAGAGTTAATAGGATCTAGAGGAGGTAATTTTAAAGTAGATATGGTCATGCTAGTTGAGGCTTTATTAGAAGATAGAGATGGAATTATATCAAGTGAGGGTATTATGACATCATTTGGCCTAAAGGTGAAATTACATGATATAAAGGGATGTGGATTAGTAGGTATGATGTGTACCTAACCTTCATGTTCATACTAAATCCATGGATGAATGGTGGAAGGTACACATCACATTGCATGAATCCATGGATGCCCTAATAGAATGTTGTATTGAAATGTTCCTTCTATAACATAAAAAAGATCATGAATGGTGTGAGGACCCACAAAAATGAGGAGGATGATTGTTCCTAATGTGGGTGCTACCGTGTCATTAAATTCATGAATAATTCCTATAGATTGGGAGATAATGGTTTTTGTCAATTATAATTGCTAGAAAGCATGTGAGGAGATAATATTAATGCTTATCCAATTATCAATCATAACTCTTTTAATTTGAGTTTGATTTATCTAAAATTTAATAAAAAGGGTAGGATATTGATATTTAGGCGATAAAGGAACAATCTTAAAATCATTAAAACTAAGAGTTGAGACCATTCGGAGGGCTCTTATAAAATCTAACAAAGGTTGTGGTTTATTTGGTCAGACTTTAATAGCTTGGAGAGATTATATCATTGCCTGTCAATGTTGTGGAGAGTTCTCGATAAGCTCTTATAATGACATTTTAATAGGCACTCACTAGAGCTTTTTTAATATAGAGATTTATACTAACTTAGCTTCAATAGAGGTAGTTCCTATAATATAAACTTTAGGCTTTTGGCTAGATGGTTTAGGTGTATTAGACCCAGAGGATCCTATAATTTAAACCTTAGCTTTATTAAGATTGTGGTTTTGAGAGTAGGTAGTTACATGAACAACATTAATGTGTAATAGAGGTGGATCTAAAGAGTTTATTGACTCTTTATCACTTATGGGACTAGTAAGATCATGAATGGGTGGAATAGATAGAATAACAACTTTTGGATTAAGAGTTTGATCATTGAGATAATTAATTAAGAGGTCATCATCCTAGACTAATTATTGGATTATAGTCTTGAGGGATTTGCAATTTTCCATATCGTGCCCAAGTAATCTATGATATGCACATATTTCTAGATTTTTATACCATGTAGGCCTTTTAGGGTGAAGGTTAATGGTCCATTTAGGTGGTAGTGTAATGAGGGAGGTGTCTAATAATTACGTCAAAATAATATCATAAGATCCTTTCAAATGGTCAAGCTATGGTTTTATAGGGGTTTTGATAATAGGATATCATGGTAAAGTATTACTTGTTTGGTTTTGTTGTTTACCATTTACAAGAGGGATATCTTTAAGATATTTTATTTTAGGCTTCTATAATGGTCTCTTAATAGAGAAAGAGGGATATTGATATGGAGGCATACTAAATGAAAAAGGATTTTATTTACTTCCATGTGTTTGGATAAAAGAACCTATGACTGAGGCAGAAGATTGATAAGGTCCTAAAATAGATGATGTAAATGGTATAAAATGGATAATCCCTTTGTTCTTTTGGGTGTTAACAATAAAGGGAGTATTTAGACTATGATTTGCATCTTTTGACATTTGAAAAAGATTTACTTTAACTTGAGGATGAGCTATGACTTTCTTCGATGGAATGCCAGGATAACTATCCCAACTATCAATGTGAGAGACTTTAATCTTTCCTTTAGTATCATTAGGGTAAGGAAGTACTATGATAGAAGATGGTTTTGAAGGGTCAAGGTTTTGGGAAAAATGATCAGCTCTCAATATATGTTTGACATGAGAAGGCTTACTAGGGATTAAAGGGGTAACATGTACAACTTTATAAATGTCCAGATGTTTATCTATAACATCTTAAGGAGTAATTTCATTTTCCATTTTAGGAGATTCACTATGACAGGGTGAAGGGGATGGTTCATGCAAATGGTCCCATGTAATAATATCATGGAGTTCTATGGGAATTATGGGACTAGATTTAATGACCTTAGGTTGAGTCAAATCAAAAGCATCTCCTATAAGGATATCCAAGACCAAAGGTTCTTTTGGGACTTCTTTAGGCAATAACTGGTCATGGATTATATTAATCAGTGGTTAAATTTGATTTGGTGTCTCCATAGTGTTATCTTGGATGGTGTTTGATGTGGATGGATGGTTAGGAAATGGTTTCTTAAAAATATCTATATATTATTTAGGAGCATTGGAATTGTCCAATCGAAGGTCCCCCTTGTCAATAAAGTTTTGCACTAATTGTTTGAAGGATTGACACTACTTTATGTCATGTATTATTACCCTATGGTAACTAAAAAATTCATTTTCTTTGTACCAAGTGGGTTTAGGATGTGTATCATCAACTAATCTAATCAGAGGGAGTTTAATGACATTTACTTATAGGATTTTATCTAATACTAAAGCATAAGGCTATCCTATAGGGGTATATTTCTTAAGGGGTAAAATTTTAGAGGGAAAATGAGTAAAACATGTAAGTTTCTACATCTAAGAGGTGGAATCTCTAGATTGGTTGGATGTTAGAGGGGAAGAAGTTTTTACAGTAACTGCATTTGTTGCCCCTTTTAGTTTAGGGTTATTACTATTGATTTTGGATGGGTCAGACTTAAATTTCTTATTATGCAACTTAACTTTTCCCTTTTAAATGCCATGGAGTTCAAGCTTATGGGCCATGGTAAAGGCTTCGTCAGATGTCTTAAAAGTTTGAATTTGCAACATGGATGATATATGTTTTGCACAAGAATGTGAAAATAATTTAATTAATTCTATTTATGGCAAGGGAAAAGTTAGCTAGTTGATTAAGTTATACCATATAGCTACAAAATCTAATAGGGATTCATCCTTAAACTATCTAATAGCGTAAAGATCGGTGATAGTCAATTTTTGAGCAATATTAATCGAGAAGTGTTCTAAAAAATTTTGGGCAAATTGTCCAAAGGAAAAGAGGGAATGTTAGGGAATGGAATTGTACCAATCTAATGTAGATCCTACTAATGATATGGTAAAATTCCTAAGAAATAGGGCATCATCATGTGCTATAAGATAACATTCATGTTGAAAATCTCTAAGATGCTATTAGGGATCTTCTTTATTCTAAAAATAGTGAATTTAGGAAGTTCCCACTTCAAGGGGTATGGTCAAATAGGGATAGAGGGATGGATTAGCTCATTAAAAATTTGCTCATATGTGAGCATCTTGATATATCTAGAGGTAGAGACTTCCAAACTAGCCATTCTATTCATAAGGATGTTCATGAGGTTTATCTGAGTATTACTCTGAGGCACACCTCTTAAGACATTCTATTGAGGGGGTTGTTAATTTGGTAATGTAGTGGACATGGGATATGAGGGAAAATATCCTTATATGGTAGCCATAATAGGTTGAGATGCTACCACTTATTGAGGTATTTGTAATGGAACATTCTATTATGGGAAGGACTATAATTGAGTGGCTATGGCTAGTTGTGATGAGGCTACATACTGGGTAGCTGAGGAGACATAACTTTAGGAAGGTTGAATGTATGAGATTTACTATGAGATATGTGCTAAAGTTGTTTTAATGGGAGGAATATTTATTGGAATTAACCCTAATAATTTTTTTGAAGGTATGGTGGATATAAGCAGAGTAGTAATTTGGACTTGAGTAACGGTTAAAGAACTGGTAAATACTATGAATGGTTGGCTCTCTAAAGGTTGTGAAAGTTGAGCATTAGAGATAGGTGGAGGAGATCTAGTGGAAAAGGTTACCATGGCTGTGGTAAGTTCTCCATTTCTCTCAGTTCCCTTGAAAGGCATCCCAAACCTATGTGGAGAGTTTTGGGCTTGAGGGGAAGGATAAATATGTATTGCTTGACTATTCAAATAATGATTAAGAGCAACATGGTTGTTTTATAATTTTTATGTAAAGGAAGGATCTCCTTGAGGATAATATTTTAGAAACACTAGATTCTCAAAGGATTTAGGGGAAGAAGCAGAACTAGGTGTACACTCCATAGGAGAAGATGTAACACCCTCCTTAGATTTTTTCTTTTTTTATTATTATCAAGTCAACACCATAAAATAAAAAATAAAAGTAAAGATAAAACAAACAAATAAAATAAATATTTATTTTTGAATTATATCATTTTAATTATGAATGAAAGATACACACACTAAAATTCATTCCAAAGAAGTTTTTTATCACTTTTTTAAATTTTAAGATGTGAAAGAAAAGGCAAAAAGGAAGTGGACAACAAACATCCTACAAAATGGTAATCTAAGGATGGTTTCAGATAGTTTATTTTTGGTGATCAAAGAAGTCTACACTGGTATTGATACATGACCTGGTACTTGGGGCTTGCTCCCCTCACTTGACAATCCCACAGGTAGTGTGGGTGCTTAACCAATGGTGTATCAATGGTCCAAAGATTATACTCAACTAGAGAACTGAGTTGGTCCTCCTCTTGGTGGTGAAATCCAATTAGGATCACCATAAAAATGTTTTTGTGAGGTTATGAAATCCCCATCATTTTACTTATGCCAAGTGTTTAGATGTGTTAATTATGATAGTGATTTGGTTTGTTTGTGGATAAAGTGATGACTATGATAGATTTCTGCCTAGATTATTCTATGTGAAAGAACCTAAGCAAAGAAAATGGATGCAATTTATTTTAACTTTTAAGAGGAAATAAAATGCAAAGTATACATTTATTTGAATGAATGCAGCAAACAAAGAAAGGGCAAAGAGATTTTAAAATTCAAGAATGAATTTCTAATAAATAAATTATGAACTTAAGGTCCCATTGGGTGTGCCAAAATATTTGAGTAATTTTATTTTTGTTTCTTTAATGTGATTTAATTAACTAATAAAAACAAAGTATAAGCAGGGTTTAAGATCACTTGGAGATATCGTTGGTTGTGCACTGTTGATCAAGATTTATTGTGAGAACTCCTCTTTGGTTGGGGAGGAATGACTTGCAATTCACCACACTTAAAACAAAAATTGATTAATAGATAGATGGGTGGGCTACCTAGTATAAACCAATCCAAAGAAGTTGTATGCTTTCTGAGATGGATGTCAACCCATGTTCAAACATTCAAGTTTATTCTTAAACATGAAATTAAAAAAATAGATATGGATAGAAGTAAACAATGCTAAAGATGATTAATTAATGAAAATATTTATATGATCAAAATATGCACCCCAAAATTCATTATCAATGTCTACATCTTCTTGAATTACAACAAATAGCTCATTAATATAGGTGAATTCATGTACTAAAATCACAATAAAAATCCCTAGCTCAAAATATATATCACTCTAATCCACAAAGAGAGGTTGAGGGACTATGGGAAGATCAAATATGCTAACTAAATCATGCACTAAACTAGGCAAGGTCATCCACATGAATAGATAGAATTTTTATAAAATAATTTATAGATTTATATAATGTTTTAAAGATTTAATAGTGATCAATAATGATCTTATAGGATTGATGTTGATTTTATAAGATCGATGTTGATTCAGATGAATCAACATCTATTTGTGAAACACTATAAATAGTAAAAGTAGAATATAATAACACTTTGTATTTTTGATAAACTGATGAAAATAGAATGGAAAAGAGATATAAATAGAGGTTTACAGACAAAAAATATTTTTGATAAATATTTAAGAGTATAACAAGATGTTTAAAAATACTTTAATTAAAGTGATAGGGATTGATGCCAATCCAACATAATTGGTGTTGATTCAAATGAATTGATATCAATTCTATGAGAGAAAACTAAATATTGATTAGACTATAAGAATGACCTAAAAATGATAAAATAGTTAAAACCAAATGTCAAATAATGATAATTAGACATAGAAGATGAAGGAAATGAGAAATTAAACAAAAATAAATTACAACACTAACCTTTTTAATTGAAAATAAACTTGACAGAATGATGGAAGAATCTTCACAAAATCCTCTTAATGATTCCTTAAGTGGAGATTCTACAAGATAATAAAGCTTTCACAATGTCCTTACATAAATTGTAGTGAGATTTTGGTATATTTTTGAATTCAAAATCATTGTCACCATCCTCCTAAGCAATGGAGGTCTGCTATGTATTTATCGATCGACATTGATCCTAACTAAAAGACATTGATCATGGAGGATCGATGTTAATTTACCTAGAATGGGTGGAGTCAAATTAAATGTTGTTCCAATAGTATGGAATGGGGTAAAAGAGGGTTAAAATGACCTCTAAGGTTGTTCAATTTTTTTAACCATGGAATAAGTTTGTTAGGAGGGAGAACAATTTAGATTTTATTTTATTTTTTAGATTTTATGGTTTTAAGGGTTAAAAAAGGGGTAATTACTATTTAACCATAGTAATTAACTTATTAACCTAGATGGTAAAGGGAAAAAAAGATGGTAAAATGTAATTATAAAAACTATTACACACAAGGGGAACTATGACATAATGATACAAAATATTAATACAAGGTGTATAAATTTAGAATCTACGCTTGGTGATAGCCATAATAAGCATTCACATCATATCATTTAGGTATAGGTATACTCATATCAACCTCTATAGAAGAAGGGAGAGATGTAAGATGGTACTCTATAAGTTGTGGGAGTAAAGAAACATGAGACTCAGATAAACATGAAAACTCTCTATGTCATACATTAAATAACACAAATATATTTGGATGTTGTGACACTACATTACTTGTGGTGATTGCTTTTTTTAGGATCAAAAAGTTTGATCTTATAAGTTTGTTTGATAGTAAAATTGGTGTTGGATGTAGATGTAGTAAGTGTGTTTGATACATATTTAAGTTTTCTCAATGATATAAGTTTCATTTCATGATCATGAACAATGTGGCATAAGTCATTAAAATATTTGAACTTTTTGAAAAAAATATGCTCATGTAAAGGAGCAAGAAAAATATTCTTGAAAATGTCTTGAATCTCTTTATCTACAATAAGATTGATCATTTTAGCTAACATTGTATTGTACCTCAAGACATATTCATTAATTGGTTCCTTGTTTAATTTTTATAATTTGGGAATAGGAATTTTTTTTAGTAATGTTAATATAGAAGGGTTCCAAAAATTTATCCAAAATGGGTTTGAATGCATTTACTAATTGGATTGGTAAATCATAGAACCACTTTAAAGAATAGTATTTTAAACTCCTTGGAAATAATTTGGTCAAATGTTTATCATTAGAGACCTAATCAAGGCATGCCACATAAAAATATCAAGGATGTTATTCAATATCACCTTTTCCATCATAAAATGTTAACTTAGGTGCAACAAAACTAGTTGGAAAGGGGTACAAAGATATCTCTAACACAAGAGGATTATACAATACCTATTTTGATTCAATAGCATAAGGTATTTTCATGAAGTTTTGCTCAAAATGTTTAACCTTAGTTTACAAAAGTTTTATTTTTTGGAAAATAACTTTCACCTCTTTGTATTTTAGTTTGGATATTTGATAAGTCAACAAAGGAGGTGTACCCATAGGCAGGGGAGATATAGGCATTGAAACTAGAAATTGGGTTGAATTATTACAGTTTTCCATGTATAATGTGGCAGTAGTAGTTTCAAGAAATAAAGGTCAAAATGCATATCTCATGCCCACATTATAATTATGAAGTAGTAATTTTCTCAAGGGGAGGGTTATTATTATATGGGGATGACCCATAACTCTAATAACATGATTAATAAATGGAACTAATTATTCATATACATTTTTTGTTATTTATTTTATATTATGGCTCTTAGGATTTAATCAAGATCTTTAGGTTTTGATGAATATTCTCATGAAACAAATAAATTAATTACACTTCTCATGATCTATTTACTCATGTTCATTATTGTCATTAAAATCTTGGTTTTCATTATCAAAATCTTCTTCTATGATAACCTCATTAGTATGTTATTCATTTTCAACATTGTTATCATCATGATCCATAGGATTAGGTCCCTCATTGGTCTTAGACATCTTATGTGGTAGAAGGGGAAGTTCAATGTGTTCAATAGTCACACCACCCAATCTATCGCTACACCTAGGTTGCACAAAAAATAATATAAAAAATAACTAAAAAAATCATAACAATATAAAACCCTAAGAATCATAAAAAATCATTCACACGAATTAGGTTCACAAAATGTTTAACCCTAAAGTTTATATATGGATATATCTAGGATTAAATGGGTGAGATAACCTAGGAAACATAGATGGTAGACTATTTCTATAGTAGACCAATTATTTTTAAAACTTAGATAGAATATATACTAAATTTATTATGTTGAGATGCTAAAGATAGAAAGTACATCTATATTAGATATTGAAATAATAATTAAAATAAGATAATTAATCTATTTTTATTCTAATAAATAGTTGTATCTAAAACAAGTAGAAACTGTAATGGATCTAGAATCTATAATAGTCACCTAATTCTAGAAATTATGCCTCTATAGTCATGAACACTTGTATTGAACTAGAAAAATTACATTGAAACTACCATTTAACTTAGATGTAGGTGTCTAATATGAAATACCTATTGAAACTAGATTCAACTATCTAGATGCTTTTAGGTTCTATAAAATTAACTATAGTGCATTCATATTTAGGTCATGGACTATCTCTCCTTATCAATTAAGAAAAACTTAGTTCATCTTCATATTAGCTATGTTAACAATGGGTTAGTGGGAACCTAGTGTCAAGCTACCACAAATACCTATTTTTAAATGATTAATTCCTACATAGCCAATAATCTAAAGAGGGCCTTAGATTTATGTAGTTTTCTACTATGTGTTGGTTGGTGTGTGAATCATGAAATGTGTGATAAGCAAGTACAAAAATGACCTACATTTCAAATTGGAAAATATAGATCTTGGAATGACATTTTCGTAATTTAGACCTATATATGTGATTTACCTATGACTAATATCAAAATAAGAGAATTTAGGGATATTTTATCATTTAAGTGTTTGATATAATCCTTTTGGTAGGTTGCTTTGTGAGTAGGTAATTTTTTTATAGATGAGGAATGAATGAGTGTTGATATTATATTTATACCAATCCATTTGGATAATATCTCTCATTAAATCCCTTATGCTGACCTTTAGGATACATTTCATTTGTAAATTGGATTGCTTTAAGGTAGTTGACACTTGTGTTGGGATAGGACACTTGCATTAATGTACATGTTTAATTGAGATGAAAGTGTTTGGTCAGTTAGAAAATAGGTGCATGTATAGAACTTGTAGAGATGGAAGATAAGTAGGCTTATAACATTATGGGAATGATAATAGGTTTAATTCATCAAAATAATATAGATCATATTAAGATATAAGTAATTAATCACATAGAGCTAGTGTATGTGATCCTTTTGGAAGTGGAAAAGGTCTAGAAGCTGAAGGTACATCCATGATATGTATTTTCCAAGTGTAAAAGACTAATTGTTATATAATTTATAAATAATGTGTATAAAAACACAAAATAATTGTATTTTGTCTCAATGGAATATTACATCTATCCCCCTTAAACATGCACCACCCTAGAGCCTAGATAAAAATATGATGATAGTATTACATGAAAATATTCTCATCCTCCTAGGTGGAAATTTTTTCATTTTTTTGGTCTCAATAAAATAACACTTGTATTTTTATATTTTACTCTGACGTGGAAATTTTTTGAATGGGTCTAGATGGATCATCTCTTCATTTATTACCTATATATTATTCTAATCTAAAATATGAGATGGATCAAAATGTTGGAAATATGATTGTCATTGATGTCAAAAGGGACATCATGAGCATGTCATTGATGTTTAGGATTGAGTGTTATGATTTGAGCATGTGCAAAGGATCCTATCAAAGGTTAAAAATGACTAGAATTCTTGTGAATGTGTGTTATATTCATCTGGTTCTTTATATTATTCATCTAGACATTTTTGGTCTATGATAGGAAAATATGAGAAGGTAGTTTGTTGACATCACCATTACCATGTATGAATGAGTATGGGAGAGTTGGTCACATGGTTGTGATCACATTAGTCCTTATTTTTTATGTACTATATTTGAATACATGTGATGAAGTTTAGTTGAAGATATAGGGATACAAAGTTGGCTACTCAGACAAAAATCACTAAGTTCCAACACTTACCCAAATTTGCAAAAGGGTTCAGCAGAACCAAGTAATCCTATTGATGGGGTTAGCATTTGCATAGATGGACATGCTAGGATAAAATGATCACATGGGTCTATTCATTTTTGTGCCTAGTTTCTATTTGTTAAATATTTGGTCATTATGGCTTTAGGACATTTTGACATTGTTTTCCAACACTTAGTCAAATTTTTAGGTTACAAGAAAAAACTTAGAAGGCATTTTTATGAACACATATCCTACATGTATGAAGGATTTAGGACAAAATGGATATATGGATGGAATCCTCTATGTAAGAGGATATTATGCACTAAATTACAAGTCATCCAACTAAGTGCGATAAAATGTATGTAAGATTAAAGTTGGCCTTCCAAGCAAGTTCAAGGAATTTCTAGGTATATGGTAGAATAATATGAGTGAGTAGATTAATGGTGTTATATCTCACATACATTAAGGTTTCAAGAATAAATTATCATATGGTTTTGTTCACTTCTATGCCTAGTATATATGGTTCAAATTTTATATTAGGTGGTTGAGTGAAGTAGAAGATATGAAGGTGCAAAGTTAGCCTTCCATGCATAATTAAGATGGTCCCCATACTTAGACAAATTTGTGAAAGGTAAATTTCAATAAAATATTAAAGAGATAAATGGATCATGTTAGATCCAATATTCTAAGATGAAATAAGATGAAAATATGTGGTTAAAGTTTAAACATTGATCAATGAATATCACTTAATCATATGTTGGAGATTGAATAAAGTGAAAGCAAAGTCAATTTGTTAGAGGGACCTCCACTAGTGATAAGTATCATAATCACAAATATTTAATAATAAATATAAAATATTATTTAAATTTAAATTGTTAATGAGCAATGTGAGGATGGCAAGTGTCTCAATAGCAAGAACTGACAACAATGTACAGAAGACACATGCTTATGCCAAGTGTCACATTATTGAGATCTAAGTAGAGATAAATATCAAGGTTTTTAGAAGATTTGATGATGAGTGATGATCATATAAAGGAAATACAATGGATAAATTTGACTTAGATGAGATTAAGTGCTCGACATTTAATAAGACAGTGGTGAGTTAAAAATTGAGTAAATTGAGAAGATCGATGGAGCGTAAGTGATCCAAAGATTTAGGAAGATATGAGATGGGATAAGGAGCTCAAATTTTAATATCTAGATAGAATTAAAGATCAAGATAATATGGAGATCCAATATCATATAGAATCTTAGATCAAGAAGATCAATAGATGCATTTTAAAGTTGACAAAGCTAAATTTTGGAAGTGTACAAGGATCCAATAGAGAGTGTGAGCTAGTCAGAGATCAATTGAATGGACAAATTTTAAAGTCTATCTATTTTAATATGAAACATTAGATTAGTGCACCAAAATCAAGATTAATGATCAATATTTAAATATATTCCAAATCTAATAATCAGATGTAGGAAAATGTGATTAAGCTATGAATCATAATATAGAAAATGATATTGATTGATGTAACTGATCAAATATATGTAGATGTGCATGTGCATCAAAACTAGAGTTTGTAAAATGTTATATATAGTAATAAGACTAGGATTCATGGTGGTAATGTATAAATTCTAGATACAAGAAACTTGTAGTTGAATAGATAAGAACTGAGTCAAGGATAGAGTGTAAAGTGTTTGTAAACAAGTGTGACATAATGAAGATATGGAACCCTAGATAATTTTCTTATATATATGACATATAATACATATGAAAATCTTGTTGGGGATATTTATTTTGATTAGAGTTGAATAGAGATATAGAGGTAGAGAGTAAGAGACATGAAGTGTGTCGAATAGAGATATATCTAGACACAAAGATAGAGGGGTAGAGAGGAATAAAGGTACAAGGAGATTATGTGTAGAGCATGAATAGTTGTAGATCAGACCTATAATAGAGAATAGAAAGATTGGATTCATTTATGAATCTATGTTTTAATCAAGAGATGTAGCTCCATAAAACAATTTGATAGGTTTATACCATCAGATAAGTTGAGTTGGTGCTCAAATTAGGGAGTGAGTACTTTCTTAGTGTTAAATATCTTAAATCAATGGATTGGTGTCCTTAAACATTGTAAATAGTAAGGTTACTTATTATGAGGTTAGATTATAATGGTATATTCTATTAGCTATTCTCATGGTGTCTTTTCCCTTATTTGGTTCTCCATGGTATATCTTATGCTATGTGTTCTTGTGTGTGTGATCTCTGCATATAGTCTTAATCTAAATTAAAAGATTTTGAAAAGGACTAAGCTATTTAATATATTAATTCACCCCCTTTTAATATCTAATTGTGTTCCAACAATTGGTATTAGAGCCTTGGTTCTTTTGAAGAAACTTAATCAGCTTAAGTAGATCTTGGAATAGTGAACACAAATGTCTAGTCAAGAAAGATTTTCATCAAACAAAGCACTTCTCTTTGATGGATCAAAATATGCATTTTATAGCATAAGAATGGAAGCTTATCTATCTTCATTAGGGTTTGATGTATGGATGTCTCTAGTAAATGGATATACAACTCTTGCTACAACTCCTATTGATTAGGATACCAAGAAGGCATATGAGATCAATGCCAAGGAAAAGAATGACATTATTTATGTATTATTAAACTCAAAGTTTGTCAAATTCATGCATTATAAAAATGCACAATATATCTAGAAAAAACTGAAGATCATCTATGAAGGAGATGACAAGGTAAATCAATCCAAGCTACAAACTTAAAATGGTAAGTTTGAGATCCTTGAGATGAATGAAAATGAGAAAATTGTAGATTAACTCCTCAAGGTAGATGAAATAGTTAATGTAATTAGAGGCCTTAGAGAATAAATGAAAGAATCAATCATTTTTGAAAAGGTACTAATATCTTTACCATCAAGATATGATTCTAAAATCTCAGCAATAGAAGAAGCAAGAGATCTAGATAAGCTCATTGTTGATGAGTTGCATGGAACCTTCATAGCCTTTGAGATGAGAATGGGAGAGGTAGACACCTTCAAGAGAGAAGTTGCATTCAAAGCATCTGAACTAGTAAAGGCAAAAGCACCTACATCTGGATCTGAGGAGACTAATGAAGAAGAAGCCAACTTTGTCAAAAAATTAAAGAGAGGGTCTAGAAAGTACAGAGGTAAGTTACCTTTTAAATGATTTAACTATGGTAAAGTATGAAATTTTAATACTAAATACTCTCATAATAAAAATGATATCTCTGATCAAGTAGAGAGTAGAAAAAAGGTGAAACATTACTATCCCAAGAAGAAGAACTTCAAAAATAAGAAAGGCCTATACACAAAAGAAGATAGTGATTCAATGGATGAGAGTATTAGTTATAATGATGATCATGAGTATGATTTTACGGCTAAGGAAAATGAATTCATATTGATGACAATAGAATCAGCTTCTATGGATTAAGAAGAAGGATAAGTGGATCTAGAATGTGAGTTCATTTGTGATTTAGAGGATATTGACAAGCTAAAAAGAGAGAGCTTAAAACGGAATAAGTTGGGACAAAAGGAAATTGAGAAAATGTCAAAAATCCTTGAGAAATATGATCATATGGTAATTAGCCTAAAGACACAAGTTGAAGAGGCCAAAATAATAGAAGATGTATTCAAACTTGACTACAATCTAAATTTGATGAGTGAATGAAGCTAAAAGTATAGATAGTGGCTTTGAAAAAAGATATTAAAAAATCCAAAGGTCAACTAGACAAAATTCTGAAGTTTATAGGAGGATTCAGACATTCTTGATGAATTGATCAACTCACAAAAGCCCTTAAAATAGAGATCAATTCTTGGTTATGAAAAAGGAAAATTTTCTACAATAAGTACAATTATTAGCCTATATGACAACTTAAAATCAAAAGAAGAATCAAGAGCAAATAAAGATAGATATTAAAAGGACACAAATATAGACTCAAACACAATTGATGTGAAGAAATCTAACGGAGAAAGGAACCTTGAATAAAATAAGAAGATAATGGTTGCTGATGTAGATGGATACACAAAATTGAGACACTTTAAGAAGCTAGAGTTTAAAAGAGTTCCTCATGCTACTCAAAGAAATGTTATGACCAGGTATTCCTCATCTTTATATGGTTATTATTATACCTATGATTATTTTGGTCATAGGGATATTTATTTTAGAATTGTACCTAAGAGGATAACAAATTTTGTACATAGAAACTCTTTTACTTCTTTATTAGATACAAATGTAGTTTTTTATAATTACAATAACTTTGGTCATATATCTAAATAATGTAGAACTATATTTTTACAATCAAAATCACATAGTTTAAATAAAGGAATGCCTCCCAATGTGACCAAAATTTCACAAGTTTCTGAAAAAAAGCCAAAAAAAAAACCCAAATATGTGTGGAGAGTGAAAAATCAATCTATGATTTCTCAAACTATACTTCATGCCAAGGAGCATAATTTATGGGTGATAGATAGTGGATACTCAAAACATATGACTGGTGACAAGAGCAAGTTCATCAAGTTGAGAAAATGTAAGGATCTATCAACTTGGGAGATAACACAGTGGTAAATATCAAAGGTAAAGGAACTTTGAACATAGATGGTAAACTACGTACACATGATGTCCTTTATGTTAAAGGATTGAATCATAATCTACTAAGTTTCAATCAAATGTGTGACAATGGATATAAGGTCACATTTAATGTAAAAGGCTAAAAGCTAAACAGATCTAGAAGATTAGTTACATAATGGAAAAATATTGAAAGTAACATCTATAATATTTTTAAAGTGAATGGTAATAACTTCCTAATAGTAAATACTAATGATATTTGGTTATGACATAGAAGAATGGGTCATGTTAAATTTGATAACCTAGTCAAAGTAAGTACAAATAAGTGTGTCAGACACATTCCCAAGATAACCAAACTTGTAGACACTACTTGTAAGCAATGTCAACTAGGCAAGCCAACAAATTTGAAATTTCAAACAAAGGAGTATGAAACTACAAAGCCTCTAGAATTAGTTCATACTAATATTTGATGTCCTACTAAGACAAGAGGATCTAAAGGAGAGAGATACTTCATGTTTTTTAAATGACTACTCAAGAATGACATGGGTATCCTTTTTGAAGGACAAGTCACAATCATTTAAGATATTTAAGATCTTTCGAGCCATGGTGGAGAATGAGATTGGATGAAATATCAAATTATTAAGATCTAATAAAGGTGGATAATTCACCTCAAATTAGTTCATAGAGTATTGTGAGAAGTATGGGATCAAAAGTAATTACTCTATAACAAGGACTCGAAAATAAAATGGAGTAGTTGAAAGAAAGAATAGGAAAATCAAGGAGATGTCTAGAATAATGTTAAAAGAGGCCAAGTTACCTAATGGATATTGGAGAGAAGGAATCCAAATAGTAATATACATCTTGGATAGAGTTTAGTTGAGGGTAAATAGTCATAAAACTCCCTATGAGCTATGGTATGTAAATCCTGCCCCTGTTAAGTACTTTAGAGTGTTTGGAAGAAAATGCTACATCAGGTGAAAAGAGGACAAATTGGGAAGATTTGAATTAATATGTAATGAAGGAATATTTCTTGTTATTCCACTCAAATCAAAGCCTATGTATGTTATAATAAAATGCTACATAATATTTTAGAGAGCATCAATGTCAAGGTTGAAGAAGGATTGAAACATGTTGAACCTGATAAGGAAATCAGTATTAAAGAATTAGATCTTGAAGAGAAACCAATTAATGAAGAGTATAAAGAAATGAATGAAAAGGCACCTCCAATATTTATTCAAAAGGATCATCCTAAAGAGGAAATAATTGGTAATAAGAATGAAGGAATTCAAAAAAGGAGGAGAGATGTCATGAATAAGGAGCAAGTAAGTTTTTCTCTAATGTTTGAAATTGAGCATAAGAGTTATGTTGAAGCTAACAAGGATGAAAATTGGCTAAAATCCATGGAATAATAAATGAGCCAAGTTCAAAATAACAAAACTTGGCAATTATTTCCAAGACACTCAAATAAGAATGTGATAGGTACAAAATGGGTCTATAGAAATAAGATCAATGAAGATGGATATGTTATAAGGAATAAATAAAGATTGGTGTGCAAGGGATATAGACAAGCTAAGGGCATAGATTTTGAGGAAAAATTTTCTCTAGTTTATATATTGGAAGATATAATAATGTTTATATCATTATCTAATTATAAGAAGTTCAAAGTCTATCAAATGGATTTCAAGTCTACTTTCTTAAATGGGAACATAGAAGAGTAAGACAATATTGAACAACCATAAGGGTTTTAGTTGTTAGAGGAATAAGATTATGTGTGTAAACTAAATAAAACTCTATATGGTCTAAAATAGGCACTTAGAGCATGGTATTTAATATTAGACTAGTACTTGTAACAACAAGGTTTCAATAAAGGATGTGCAGACAATAATTTGTACTTAAAATCAGAAGGTGAGCATATGTTAACTATTTTTGTTTATGTAGATGACATCATATTTGGTGGCAGAAACAATAAAATGTGTAAATAATTTTCTACAAAAATGCAAATTGAGTTTGAGATGTCTATGCTAGGAGAAATTTATTTCTTCCTTGGTCTACAGATAGCACAATCTGATAAAGGGATATTCATAGCCCAAACCAAGTCTACAAAGGAAATGATCAAGAAGTTTTGAATGGAATATATCAAACTAGTTGGTACTCCAATGATAATTAGAATAATGTTGATCAAAGAGCATGAGTCCCTTGATGTAAATCAGACTTTGTACAAATCAATGATAGGTACCTTGTTATACCTAAATGCATCAAGACCAGATATCATGCAATAAATATGCATGGTTGCAAGATTTCATGCTACTCCTAAAGAGTCACATGTCAATGTAGTGAAAAGGATCTATAGATACATCAAGAGCACAAATTACTATGGCCTATGGCATCCTTTAAGTTAATATTTCACTTTGATAGCTTATACAAGTTTTTATTGGGTAAGAAGTGTGGATGATAGAAGAAGCACTAGTGTTAGCGCATTTTTTATTGGAAATAGACTTGTTTCATGGCTAATCAAAAAGCAAGAGCCAGTCACTCTTTCTATAATAAAAGAAGAGTATGTAGTAGTAGTGGCATGTTGCACTCAAGTCTTATAGATGAAGTAAATGCTCAAATACATCAAGGTAGAGTACAAATCACCTATCTTTATTCTTTATGATAATTCAAGTGCTATTAACATATCAAAGAATTTAGTGATGCATTCCAGAACTAAGAACATATCAATCAGGTATCATTTTTTGAGAGAAAAGGTTACAGATCAAGAGGTCACAATGGAATATGTGCCAACTAAGGATCAAATTGCAAAAATATTCACAAAACCTCTTCCCAATGAACAATTGAAATATTAGATA
Organism: Torreya grandis; assembly: GCA_037957365.1. Lineage (NCBI taxonomy): Eukaryota > Viridiplantae > Streptophyta > Pinopsida > Cupressales > Taxaceae > Torreya > Torreya grandis. The sequence continues at coordinate 3,419,965 of JARHVA010001376.1, forward strand.
TATAAATTGGGAGTGGTGGCTTGTACACCACATCACTAGATCTTAGTGATATGGCATGAGTCTAGGGGGAGTTTCATAGAATTTTTTTTAATCCCTATAAGAAGAGAGAAAAAATAAAATCAGGTATGCATATATTTGAAAAGTTATAATGAGTTAATGGTTGCATCTTCTTGGATAAACTCCTTTATTTGATATAGAGGGAGAAATATTTGGATAAATAGTTAAAATTTTCCCTTTGCCATTGATGTCAAAGGGGGATAAGAATAGAAAAATGCTCTCTACACTCTGCACATGTTTTTAAAAAAATGCAAATGTTAAAGAAGAATTAGATCAAGTGTCCAAGTTGAGTATTAAATAAATGTGTCATTGCCTAAAGGGGATCAAGTTTGGTATGAATATATTTAGTTTAAGATCATCAAAATCCAATGAAAGTAATACCATAGAAAGAGAAAAGTTTTAGAAGATCAAAGCATTCAGTTTTCCATCAATGACAAAGGGGTGATTGTTGGAAATATGATAGTCATTGATGTCAAAAGGGACATCATGAGCATGTCATTGATGCTCAAGACTGAGTATTATGATTTGAGGATGTGCAAAGGATCCTATCAAAGGTTTAAAATGACTAGAATTCTTGTGAATGTGTGTTAAATTCATTTGGTTCTTCATATTATTCATCTAGACATTTTTTGTCTATGACAAGAAAGTATGAGAAGGTAGTTTACTGATGTCACCATTGCCATGTGTGAATAAGTATGGGGGAGTTGGTCATATGGTTTTGATCACATTAGTCCCTATTTATTATGTGTCAAATTTGAATACATGAGATGAATAATAGTTGAAGATAAGTTGGCTACTCAAACAAAAATCACTAAGTTCTAACACAACCAAATTTACAAAAGGGTTTAGCAGAGCCAAGTAAGCATATTGATGAGGTCAGTATTTTCACACATGGATGTGCCAAGACAAAATGATCATATGGGTCTATTAATTTTTGTACCCAGTTGCACTAAATCTTAGGTTATGAAAAATAACATTATAAAATATATGCTTGAGTAAAGTATGGCTCCAGGACATTTTGATAGTGTTTTCCAACACAGTCCACTTTGTAGGTTGTATGAAGAACTTTAGAAGGATTTTTTATGAAAACATATCTTACATGTATGAAGGCTTAAGGACCAAATGGATATATGGATAGAATCCCCTATGTAAGAGTATCTTATATGCCAAATTATAGGTCATTTAACTAAGTTTGATAAGATTTATATGATATCAAAGCTGGCCTTCCAGACAAGTTTGAGGAATTTCTAGCTTTGTGGTAGAATAATCTAATCGAGAAGATTAATGGAATTATATCTCACACATGTGAAGGTTTCAATAAGAAATGAGTATATGTGTTTTTTCACTTTCATGCCTAGTATATATGGTTCAAATTTTAGACCATGAAATTGAGCGAAGTAGAAGATATGAAGGTGCAAAGCTAGCCTTCTAGGAATAATTGAGATGGTCCCCATAGTTAGACAAATCTACACATGGTAAAGTTTAAGCATGTATCAAAGTGATCAATGGATCATGTTCACTCCAAGATACCAAGATTAAATGAGATGAAGATAGGTGGTCTAATTTTAAATCTTTATCAATGGCTATCATTTAATCATACATTAGAGATCCAATAAAGTCAAAGCAAAGTCAATTTGTCAAAGAGATCTCCACTAGTGACAAGTATCACAATCATGAAGCTTACATAGTAAATAGATGATGTGGTTTAAAGTCAAATTATTAATGAATAATGAAAGGATGCCAAGTGTCTCAATAGCTGGAACTGACATCAATGTACATAAGGAACATGCTTATGCCAAATGTCACATTATTGAGAGCTAATTAGTGATAAAGATCAAGCTTGTTAGAAGATTTGATGGTGAGTGGATGATCATATAAAGGATATATAATGGAGAGAGTGGAATTGGATGAGATTAAGTGCTCAACATTTAATGAGATAGTGGTGACTTAAAGACTGAGCAAGTTTGAGAAGATTGACTGAGCAAAAGTGATCTAAAGAATTAGGAAGTTATGAGATGGGATAAATAGCTCTATGTTTAACATCTAGAAAAAAGTAAAGATAGAGATATTATGGAGATCAAATGGCACGTGAAATATCAGATAAATAAGATTAATAGATGCATTTTAAAATTGATAAAACAAAAGTTTAAAAGAATACAAGGATCCAATGGAGAGCATGATCCTATCAGAGATTATTCAAATAGACACATATTAAAGTTAATCTATTTTAATATGGACCATAGTATCATGGTGCCAAATGCAATATTAATGATTTATATTTAAATATATTTCCAATCTAATGGTTAGATTTAAGAGCTTTTAGGAATATGTTAGTAAGCCATGAAACATGATACAAATAATGATATTGATCGATGTAACCAATAAAATCTATGTATATGTGTATGTGCATCAAAAATAGATTATAGAACATGTTATATATAGTAATGAGACTAGGAATCATGGTGGTGATACATGAATTCTAGATTTAGGAAACTTGTAGTTGAATAGATAATGAACTAGGTCCAGGACATAGTGTGAACTGTTTGTAAACAAGAGTGAACATAGTGAATATATGGAATCCTAAATCATTTGCTTATATATATGACATTTAGGATATAGGAAAAACTTGCTAGAGATATTTATATTTATTAGATTTTAATAGAGAGATAGAGGTAGAGAGAAAGATAATTCATGTGTGTCGAATAGAGACATATCTAGACACAGAGACAAAGAAGCAAAGAGGAATAAAGGCACAAAGAGATTATATGCAAAGCATGACTATTTATAGATCATACCTATAATAGAGAATAGAATGATTGGATTCATTTATTAATATATGTTTTAATCTAGAGTTATAGTTCCATAAAATAATCTAATAAGTTGGTGCCATCAGATAAGCTAAGTTGGTGCTCAAATTAGGGAGAGGATGCTTCCTTAGAGTTGAAGCTCTTAAATCAGGGGATTGGTGCCTCCTTAGGATTGGTGTCCTTAAACATTATAATCAATGAGGTTCCTTATTATGAGGTTATATTAAAATGGTATATTCTAGAAACCATTCTCATGGTTGTTTTTCTCTTATTGGGTTTTCCATGATATATCTTGTGTTATGTGTTTTTGTGTGTGTGATCTTTGTATATAGTCTTAATCTGAATTAAAAGGTTTTGAAAATGACTAGATTAATTAATTTACTAATTCACCCCCCCTATTATTATCTAGTTATGCTCCAACACAAAAACATAATTTATTAGTAATACTGGATGAAACACAACATGAATTATAGTCAAATAAGGAGGAAGATCTAGATGATAAATTACTTGACTAATCTTTTCCACTATGTCAAAAGGCCTCACAAAGTGTGGGAATAGTTTAGATGTTTTTCCAAACTTAATTAAACTTTAATGATGTCTTACCCTGATTAAAACCTTATCCAAAATTTTAAACAATCATGGTGACCTCTTTAGATCAACATATCCTTATACCTATTTGAGGTAATATTTAGCCTTTGGTGAATCAAAACCATTTATTCAACATATTCATGTAAATTTTCCAATCCTAAAAATACTCTATTTTTTAGACCATCCCATATAATGGGCATTTTACACTTTCACCAATAAAAGGTTTCAAAAGGTACCATTTTAATAACAAAATGAAAGATATTATTGTATGGAAACTCAACCAAATGGAGGTAATCCTCCCCTCTAGTTTTATGATCTATTACATATATTCTCAGCATTTGTTCCAACACTTATTTTAGTATTTCATTTTGTCTATCTATTTGATGATGTGTTGAAATTGTTGACAAAATTTGACTTTTTAGTCAAAAATAGGACACCTATAGGTAAAAAATTGACTTTCTAGGTCTATAAGGGGCATAATATCTTGTCATTAGGTGTTTAATATGTCATTTTATGTTATTAAATGATATATTAGCCTTGGTCATAAATTTCATTAGCCAACATGTCCTTTTGAGTCATTTTAGGGGTCAAAAAGGTGCAATTAATGAGTTGTACAAGTTTATTGGGAAGTTTGAAGGTTAAAAACATGATTTCATGCCCCATGTATCTCTAGAATTCATAACTGATTGATAAAACTAAAAGGTGGTAGGTTATGTAGAAGAAAAGATAGTTTTCTAGTGAATGGAAAAGAAAATAACACTTATATAGCCTCTTTGGGAAGTGTGCAATGTGGGAAATGATCAAGCAGTGACTCTTCAACTGCACTATGCTCATTTCCATGCTTGGTTTGCTTTTTAAGTGTCATTTCTGAGCTACAACTATTTCGCTCTTTTTTCACCTTTCTTGGAAAGTAGAAGTGACCTTTAGGGTTTTCTTGGTACAACTAGCTAAGGAGGTTTTAGATAAAATGCCTTGGGGAGGTTGTAGTAAATTTAGATACCTTAATTTAAATATGATTATTTATAATAATGGTGGCTTGTGCTTCATGAACCATCCTCATGAAGTTAATTATGTTTTTTTCTATCATTTTCATGCACCATATGGGTTTTGCCTTGGTTTGGATAATTCCATAAAAACCAATTGCCAAGGTTGGATACATATGATTCTAGCTTCCTTTTATAGTGTTACTCATGCTTTTTTTAAGGTTTTGAGTTGACTTGAGAGTCCAATCACCTCATGTTTGTAGACTAGTCCCATTCTATGTTGTTGGTAGTTTCTCACCATGTTTTGTATCTTCATGCTTGTTCATGGTTTTAGTGAGTTTTAATAGGTCCTTGATCATTTTTTTAATGTGATATTTCTCCCCTTCACCTTCCAAGATTAATTATTTAAGGTAGTTTTCATGAATTTTTAGCCATATGTAATATTCACAGCTTGATAGCCATTGATGAGCATGTATAGGTGCTCTCATGGAGGATTTATTTTTGGAAGGAAGTTTTTGAGATAAAAATGGTTTTATATAATGAAGAGAGTAAATTTTTAATCCTTGAGGAAAGGATAAACTCATGAAAGGTTAGAAACATGCACATTGTTTGCAACTTTACATTGTAAGCGTGCACATTTGTATGACCACCTACAGGTGGTACTATAGAGAGATAAGGGAGTCTTTATGTGGAGTTGAAAAAATTAATGAGATAAATTTGTAAGTCCTTACATGTTTAAATAAGAATAACAAACATGTTTGAAGTTTTAGGTGTTTTTCCAAGTTGAATATCACCTTCAAAAGGATTCATGATAATTTTAGGCCTTTTTTCCCCAAAAGTGCCAAACAGAGGTCCTATGGGTTTTTGAAGGTAGCATAAAACATAGTTTCAAGGAATTTAAATGCTTCCCAATGGATTAATCTCATATTATCTAGGTAGGACAATTATATTTCCAAGTTTTAGGGGAAAAAAATGAGTGGAAGGTGGAAATTGAATGACTCAAAGTTGCTTGTAAAGATACTAAAAATAGTCAGTATTATCTATAGGCATCATTTAAAAAGAGACAATATCAAAAATTTGTAGTCCTTAACCTTGATAAAATATGTAAATGGTATAAAAATGTTAAAGAAACATCTTTAGCCAAATAAATCTTTAAAAAATCTCATAAAAATTGTTCTAGACCCTCATATGCATACCCTATCCATATATAGGCCTAAAAATATGCATCTAAAGCCAATATGATGTTTCAAGTTTGAAAGAGTTCACTTTAGTTAATATATGAATGATAGGTTATGTTCATGGTTTTAAAGGATTATTTTAATCTTTATCAATTTTTTAATCATCTTAATGAGTAAAAGTGTTAGTCTTTCAAACCCATAAGCACCTATAGGGGTGAATTCAAGCAGAGTCTCAGTCAGAACTAGGGAGGATTCAGTTATGAATCCAAAGTGCATAGGAAGAGATAATGAATGTTGGGATGGGGAAACAAAATTTTGAGTGCCTTATTCAAATCCATGATCACTTTAATGAGCTCCAAGCAATGATCATGATAGCCTATACAGCCTTTTAGGACCCTATGAGCACCTACAACCATTGTAGGGGACTGTCATAGACAATTAGGTGAGGAAAAGGTCCTAAGTGAGGATATGAGGTCACCCAAAGGGAAAAAATGGATATAAAAAATGTATTCATGAATTTTAATAATATTAATGATTCCTATGCATCATCTACAGGGTCAAACCAGGGATGATACCTATAGGCAAGGTTTAGAGGGTAAAAAACATAGTCAGCTAATTGTTGTGGTTTGGAACATGTAGGTAGTTTCCATGATATGTAATGGAGTAAACATGATATTTTTGACTCTCAAAGGTTTATAAAATAAAATTTACCACTTTTTTAGAGATGTGTACTAAATGCCCCTTTTTTCTCCAAAACATAGTTGACTATGTTGCATCAGTCAACAAGCTAGAAAGTGATGTTAGAACACTTGAATTGTATTAAAATGAATAAAAATGAGTAATAATGGATTAAATTAGACTTAGGGGAGGTTTTTATATTCATTTATAAAGCCAAAACACACAAAGATAACCTACAAGTACCCCTATTTTGCAAAACATAGTCAAGAGGACAACTCAATCTTGTGAATCCAAGAATATGAGTGATCCATGAGGTTTTAGGGTGTTGAATTAAGGTGAGAGACACTATATCATGACCTTTAAAATTTAAATATACCTCCCATAGCGGTATATCAATTAAATAATAGAGCTCCAACAAGCCATACATAGTTAACCTTCTAAAACTGCTACACAGTCTACCCTCCAAGAGGTCTATCTTGGAATTTGGATGAATTAATGGGTATTTTGACCCAATAAAGAGTTTTTTTAAGTTCATATCACCTATAATACATATATAATCCTTTAAAATATGTATTTTTTGATCAAATATGGGTAGTTCCCCTTATTTTGTCTTAGACAAGGGTATTTCCCTAGATGCATAAGTTTGAAGTCTTGGACAAAATAGATCAAATGATGGACTGGGAGTGTTAAGAGACTCTTTAAAATGATTTTTAAGGTTTTAACACATCTTAAAAATAAAATTACAACACTTCATATAAATATGGAATCAATAAGAGAGGTCCAAACCTCTTAGGAATGCAGTCAAGCTTAAGGATAAGGTTTTGGCCTAGAGCCCAAACAATGGATCATTTTCATATATAACTATGCGGGAACTTTATATCATATGTAAAAATGTTTTATGGAGCATTTTATAATTTAATAAACCATTTGTATGTAGGTATAACATACAAATTCATGTTTGAAGCTAAAATCCAACTCAGGCCTATTAGGCAGGGCTTAAACATAAATCCAAATGAGGAGTCAATCATACTTAAACAACTAGATATAAGGTATAACATATTAAAACATGATATTTGGGTAAATATAGAGTTAATAAAACTCTTAGAGTGAAAATAAAACTAAAGGAGACCATTTTTAGACCTTGAAGCAACTCAAATATGCAGGAATGGAAGAAAACGAGCTTGATAGGCCAGGTTCATATGCTCACATCTTTTTGGAGGTTTTTCATGGGATAAAAATAATTTTATGGATGTTATCATGGGTATTGAAGTAAATATTTTTTTAATTTTTTTCCCACTCAAATTTTAAGTTTTTATGAAGCAATGTTAAGAGGTCAAACAAAACTAAAACCCTCTAAAACCCTTCCTAGTGACCTGATTAGAGAAATGAAGCTAGAGATGCATTATAATGACATAGTTTGGCCATGAAACCTATAGTAAATTGTATATGATTAAATTAATCTCCATAAAATGTAAATTATCTATCTATATTTGTATCGATTGGGTGAGAAACATGATATTTTTTACCATTTTTTGTGTTATATAGCTTCTAAGAGGATTTTAAAGATGAAACCAACTTTGGGATGAATATATATACTTTGGATAACCAATAATTTCAATTTAATGATCCATAAAAACTCCTAAGTGTGAAAAAAAAATATCCTTATTTTTAGCCAATCCAAACTAACCTATTAGACAAGCTAGTGAGAAGGGTGGAAAACTTCAAGTGAGCTCATTTTAATGTGTCCCTTATGATTATAGGACCATGGATGGTATTTAAAGGTGTAATACACTCCATCCCATGTATTTTTATGAGAAAATTATGTCATTTTTGAATCCAAGTGTGTAGGGTGCATGAAAGAGAGGGTTTTTGGACTGTAGATGATGATATCTCATTTTTATGTGTTTCCAAGTGACCACGTCTACAACCAATGCATGGATAAGCATGCCTGATGTGCTTAAACTTCATCCCAATCATCATACCTGGTACCAATCAGTTATAAGGTATTAAAATAGGGATAATCATGTAGGAAATTATTTTTATCCTAGAATGAGGAGTTTCATGCCATGTTTCATGAAGCTTATGACATGGATTGACACTTTTAGCTCCTAAACTTACATTTTTCATCCCAAAATCCTATTATCATGCACAAATAAATTATTTTTTTATCTTTAAAATATTCCTTTTAACCCTTTAAATTATTTCTTCTCCTCCATCTCCCAAATTCTATTAGAATTAAGCCATTTTGGCATTATATTCTATACTCCACCTAAGTATGGTGAAGCCCTAATAAAATTTATACCTTTTGATCAATAATGATAATAATTTTTACCTCCTACATGACTATTATTATTGTGTTCATTTTGAATTTTTTATTTTTCATAAGTGAAGACTATAGATTCTTTAACATGTTATTTCATTCTATCATTTATTTGCAATTGGAAAGTTTCTTCTTGCAGGGCATGTGAAGTGTTATCAGAAATTTATATGATTTATTGAGTTATACTATTCATTATTTCCCTCATAGGTCTCTTTTCTAGTCCTCCTAGCTTTGAAAATTCATACATAACCTCACAATGTAACATTGAAGTGAGAAGATGAAGATTGGAGAAGTCTATGTTTAGTTTATCCTTTGATTCCAAGTATAGCATGCATATGGTTGGATGTCATCATGTTATTTATTGTATCACATCCCTTATATTAGTTTTATTTTAGTTATCTCTCTCCCTTTTTACCCCCCAAATTTAGTAGTAATTACAATCTAAAGTGATACATCAAGGGAGTTAGCCCTATGTAGAGATTCACCTCATTCTTTAGGTTTACCACAAGCCTAGAGGTTATTCCATTGTGCCACTTGGATGAGGAGATATTTACATCTCCTAAAAATGTTAAAATAGAAGTGACAACAACTTTTGGCATGCTTGGTGGGATTCTTGGTCTAAGAAGTTGAGATGTTTTTGGTGTTGTCTCTCAATAATCAACCTTTAGAGGCATCTATCAAAGAATTAATGGTGACTTAGAATATACATTAGATAGTCAAGTATCCTAGGTTATCATTTTAATGTTTTTATATATGTATTTCTTTGTTTTATTTCTTTTAATGAAGTTTTATTGCTGACTTTGGTGTTGATTTATGTTCTCTACAACTTGGTGAGACATTGCAAGATTGTGTCATTCCCTATTAATATGAAAAAGTCCTTGGTAAATATTTTCATGATCCTTACCAGCCTTAATATGAATTTAATTATATCTAATAAGATCCTTGTAGAACCATGCATGAAGTATATTAGTCCTATAACTATCCTCCTCAATATTTTGCTCCTTCTAGTCAACCTAGTCACTTTTCAAGCCAACCCATTTCCACCTTCAAGAAGACACTTTTGGGCTATGAGAGGTACATTTTGGATCTTGACACACAAAGAGGATGTGGTATAGAGGTTATTAATCATGTCATTCATAATGTGATAGAATCGTTAGAGTTAGTCAAAAGAGAATGGGTACCTATTGAGAGAGCCAATTGGCAAAAGCTCACAAGTGAGATGTTTGATGTGAGTGGCCTAGTTTTTTCTTTAGAGGATAGGCTAAGGGTTCATGAAAGGAAACCTCACCAAACCTATCAGCCTTCATATCCACTTCTGAAAGTTTCTTATCATATATATATGAGCCCTACTCATGATCCAAATCAAATATATCAAAGTCATCCTTTTCCCAATCAGTTGGAGGAGAGGGTTGAAAGAAGAAATCTTGTGTTTAAAGTTAATATTTATAGGAAATTGAGTTGTATAATATGAATTTATATTATTCCATGTTATAATCCAAGGAATTGGAGTTTAAGCCCTCATTTCTATCTCACATTTCATCCCCATCACCTTGAAAAGAGACTCATAATCCCAATATCCTAAGTTGTAACAAAATAGTAGAGTCATGGGGAAAGAAAGAGGAGAAAATTCTTGACCAAGAGTGTGAAGCTCAGAAAACTCTTGATCCTATAAAAATTCCTCCTACCATTCCTCAAGAAAAGGATTATAATCCTAACATATTAAGTTGTAGTAAGATAGTGGAGTCATGGGGAAGAAACAAGATAGAATTTTGGTTGATAAGGAGTGTGAGGTTGTGAATGAGGTTAATCCTTTGTAAGTCCCTCCCACACTTCCTCAAGATGATTATTTTGTTTCATGTTAGCCATCATACATTACTTATGCTCATGATTATTTTTATGACCTTCATGAGAGACTTTTCCAAGAGAACCTAGCCAAGCAAATTGAAGAGTTGGAGTTAAGGATCAAATTGCTAAGTCAAGGTGTGACAAAAGGTTTAAATCCAAAGGAAGATTTTATGTCTAAACACACCCCATATAACCTTCTTCAAGAGAGTTCCAAATATGATTTTGAGCCCTATGTTCCATCTCCACCAACTACATACTCTTTTGTTCATCCCATCACCCTTTGCATTGATGGACATGTGGTGTGGGAACTAAAAGAAGAGCAGTTGGTTGAGGAAAATTCAAAATTATTGCTTGAAGAAAATACAACTCCTTGGTAGCCTTATTAGGCTAAGTCACCAGATTTCAAGATGCCTAGTCTTGGAATCACTAAATAGGAGATGGAAGATACTTCAACCCTTGAAAAACAAGATCAAATTATGATAGATGAAGTAAAATTTGAAAGCCCTCAAGAGGTCCTAAGTGCTAAATAAGAGTTGGTTTCTTGGGTTGAATCTCCTTATTTGGTTCATAATGAAGAATGCCTTCATTTTGGCAAATAAGAAATCTTGGAATAAAAGCCTATATTGATAGAAGCAAATGAATAATAGAAATCCCAATTTATGGCTGATCAAGAAGACCTCATGAGTGATTATAAGGAAGATATTACCATAGGGACTCCCCTTGGTGAACAAAAGGACAATTCACAAGTTTTTGCCTCCAAATTTGAGGGGATGTGTATCTATGAGGAAGGTGGCCAGGATTTGAGTAAGACTCCATGTATGATCATGAGGTTATGAAAGATCATTTCAAGATTAAATAGGTAGTGGTACTAGATCGTAAAGAGGAAATGATGATTGGTAGCTATAAATGGAGTTATTTCAAGAACTTGAAGAGCTTTTCCAAGTTGAGGGCCAAGTGTATGACAAGGTGAAGGGAGAGTCTTCCATGGAGGATAATGACCAATATTGGGAGGAATTTTCCAATCTCCTTGATGAGTTAGAAGAACTTGTAGTTGAGAGGAAACCTAATCTTATTGAGAACACTATAGAAGTCAAGAAAGTATGCCTTGAATCACAATTTAAAGCTATAATGAAGGATCCACATGACAAAGTTGAGGCTATTTGGATGTGAGAGGAGTTCATTTCCTTGGTCAACTTATTTAGAGTTGCTTGGTACTCATTGAACATCATGCCAATGAGGTTGGAAAACATTATGAAAATGTTTAAGGTATTAATGCTAAATAACAAAAGGCTATATGCCTCATTCAATCCTTCATGTGATGAATTAATAAGAGTCTCAATCTTTCCCTTTGATTTAGGAGGGAGATATGCTTAGTTTTTAGTTATACATAATAGTTGTTTTTTGATTCCCCTAAGTACTTTGAGCACATGTGTGTTTGCTCTCTTTATTGTGTAAGTATTTTTCTTTGTGTGGTTGAGGTAGTCATTAGTTGTCTTATCTTGGTAAATGGTCAGATGTTTCCTTATTTGTCTCAAAATTTAGATGACTCTTAAGCCCAATGGATTGATAAAGCTACTGGTCTAGTTAGTATAATAGGCATACTACTCCTATGAGTCACCAATTTACTGACCAAATTTGAATTTTTAGTCAAATTAGGTCACCTATTGGTAAAAATTTGAATTTATATCTTTATAAGGGGAATAATATATTTTCATGAGGTGTTCTATAGATAATTTAATGTTATTAAATGATATATTAACCTTGGTCATAAATTTCATTAGCCAACATGTCCTTTTGAGTCATTTTAGGGATCAAAAAGGTGTATTTAATGAGTTTTAAAAGTTTATTTGGAATTTTTAAGCTTTAAAAACATATTTTCATGTCCCATATTCCCTTATAAGTCTTAAAATTTTGACAAAATTGAAAGGTGGTAGGTTATGCAGAAGAAAATGCATTTTTCAAGTGAAAGGAGAAGAAAATGGCACTTGTATAGCCTCCTTAGGAAGTGCTCCACATGGTAAATGATCAGTTAGTGATTTTTAAGATTAAAAATTCTTATTTCCATTCTTTTTTTTCTTTGAAATTTTCATTTTTGAGCTAAAACTATTTTGCCTCTTTTTCACCTTTCTTGGTAAGTAGAAGTAACCTTCAGGTTTTTGTTTAGTGCGGATAGCTAAAGAGGTTTTAGGGAGAATGAATTGGGGAGTTTGTAGTAAAATTATATAAATTCATTTAAAAATAAGTATTTCAAATAATGGTGTCATGTGCTTCATGATCCATCCTCATGAAGTTGACTATGTTTTTCTACCAGTAGTTTCATGTACCCTATGGGTTTTGGCTTGGCTTGGAGAATTACATACAAACAAATTGATGAGTTTGGTTCTATATCATTTTATATTCCTTATATAATTTTACTCATTATTTTTTTCAAGTTTGGAGTTTATTTGAGAGTCCAATTACCTCAAGTTTACAGACTAGTCCCATTTTGTGTTGTTGGCAATTTTTTTCCATATTCTATATCTTCATGCTTTTTCAAGGTTTTAGTGAGTTATAATAGGTTATTTATCATGTTTTAAACTTTATATTACTCACATTAACCTTATAATATTAATTATTAAAGTTAGTTTTCTTGAATTTTCAATCATATGCAATATTCACAGCCTGATAACCATTGATAAACATGTACAAGTGCTATCATGGAGGATTTATTGTTAGAAGGAAGTTTTTGAGATGAAAATGGTTTTATATGGTTAAGGTAGTAAATTTTAAATCCTTGAATAAATTCCTTAAATTATTAAAGGTCAAAAACATGCACATTGTTTTCAACTTTACACTGTCAACCTCCACATTTGTATGACCAAATATAGGTGGTACTATAGAGAGATAAGGGAGTCTTTGCGTGGAGTTGAAAAAAGGAATGAGATCCATTTTAAATTCATTAAATGTTGAAAGAATCATAACACACATTTTTTTATTAGTATATGGTTTTACAAGTTTAATATAACCTTCTAAAGGACTCATGATACTTTCAGGCCTTCTTTCCCAAAAAGTGTCAAACAAAGGTCCTGTGGGTTTTTGAAGATAATATAAACATAGTTTTATGGACTTTAAATGCCTCCAAATGGATTAATTTAATGTTATATAGGTATTAAAATTACCTTTCAGATTTTTATGGTAAAATAATGAGTGGAAGGTGGAAATTGAAGGACTCAAAGTTGCTTGGAAAGACATTGAAAACAATCAATGTCAACTACAAGCATGATTTCAAAAGAGACCATATCCATCAAAAATTTGTATTACTTGACCTTTATAACATATTTAAATGGTCTCAAAATGTGAGAGAAACATATTTGGCCTAATAAATATTCAAAAAATCTCATAAATAATGTTTAAGACCCTCATATGCATACCCTATCCGTACACAAGCCTAAAATGATGCATCTACAACCAATATGGAGTTTCAAGTTCAAAATTGTTTCCTTTATTTAATATATTAATTATATGTTATGTTCATGGTTTAAATTATTATTTTAATATTTATCAAGGTTTTAAAAATATTAATGAGCAAAAGTGATGATCTTTCAAACCAATAAGCACCTACAGGGATCAATTTAAGTAGAGTCTCAATCAAAACTAGGGAGGATTTAGTTATGAATACAAAGTTCATAGGAAGAGATAAGGAAGGTTGGTATGGGAAAAAAAATTGATCACCTTATTAAAATCCATGATCACTTTAATGAGATCTAAACAATGATCATGATAGCCTATACAGCGTTTTAGGACCCTATGAGTACCCGCAACCATTATAGGGGACTGCCACAGATAGTTAGATGTAAAAAACGTCCTAAGTGAGGATATGAGGTCACCTAAAGGGGAAAAATTGTTATAAAACATTTATTCATGACTTTTAATAATATTAATTATTCCTATGCATAATCTACAGGGTCAAACCAGGCATGATACCTACAGGTAGGGTTTAGAGGGCAAAAAACACAGTAAGCTAATAGTTGTGGTTTGGAACATGTAGGTAGTTTCCATGATATGGAATGGAATAAACATGATATTTGTGACTCTAATATGTTTTTAAAATAAAATTTATCACTTTTTTTAGATAATATGTGTACTAGTAAACCCCCTTTTTTTTCCAAAACATAGTTGACTTTATCGCATGAATCAATAAGCAGTAGGCTAGAAAGTGATGTTTGAATAGTTGAATTATATGAAAATGAATTAAAATTAATAATAAAAGATTAAAATAGACTCAAATTAGGTTTTTATAGGCCTTTAATAGGAAAAAACACACAAATATAACCTATAGATGCCCCTATTTTGTAAAAGACACTCAAGAGGAGAACTCAATCTTGTGAATCCAAGAATATGAGTGATCCATGGGGGTATAATATGTTGAATTAATGTTAGAAAAAATATATAATTACCTTTAAAATTTAAATATACCTCCAAATATGGTCTATAAATTAAATAATAGAGCTCTAATAAGCCATACATAGTCAACCTTATAAAACCTCTACACACTCTACCCTCCAAGAGGTCTCTCTTGGAATTTGGATGAATTAACAGATATTTTAACCCAATAAAGATATACTTTTTGGTTAATATAACCTATATAATCCTCTTAAATATGCAATTTTTTTTAAAAAAAAAGGTAAGTTCCCCCTATTTTGTCTCAAATAGGGAGCACTTCCCTAGATGCATAAGTTTGAAGTCTTGGACAAAAAAGATGAAATGATGGACTAAGAGTGTTAATAGACTTTAATTTTTTTTTTAAGGTTGTAATAAATCTTTAAAAATGTTTAAAACACTTCAAATAATTATGGAATCAAGCAAAGAGGTCCAAACCTCTTAGCAATGCAGTCAGGCCTAAGGATAGGGTTTTGGCCTAGAGCCCAAACAATGGATCATTGTAATATCTAACTATTGGGGAACTTGATATAATATGGAAATTTTTTTTTGGGACCACATTAGAAGTTAATAAACCATTGGTATGTAGGGACAACATAAAAATTCATTTTTAGAGCTAAAAACTAATTCAAGCATGTTAGGTAGGGCTTAAGCATAAAGCCAAATGAGGAGTTAGTCATACTTATAAAAATAGATATGAGATATAAAATATTGAAACATTCTCTTGGGGTCAATATAGAGTTAATAAAACTCTTAGAGTGTAAATAAAACTAAAGGAGGTCATTTTTGGATCTTGAAGAAACTCAGACATGTGTGAATGAAAGAAAATAAACTCGATAGGTCAAGTTCAGATGCTCACATCTTTTTGAAGGATTTTCATGGGATATATAGAATTATATGGATGTTATTATGGGTATTGAAGGCTATATTTATGGATTTTTTCTTCCACTCCAACGTCATGTTTTTATGAAACAACCTTAAGAGGTCAAACAAACCTAAAACCCTTCCTAGTGACCTGATTGGAGAAATGAAGATGGAAATTAATTATAATGACATATTTTATCGTGAAACTTATTTTAAATTTTATTAATCATTCAATTTACCTCACATGTAAATCAGTTGTACAAACTTGTATGGAGTGGGTGAGAATAGGCTATTTTTGACCTTTTTGTCTTATGTAGGTTCTAGGAGGAGTTTGAATATGAAACAAGATTTTGGAGGAAGATATATAATTTGGATAACCAATAATTAAAATTTAATCCTCTATAAAAACTCTTAAGTGTGCAAAAAATAGCCTTCTTTTTAGCTAGTCAAAATTGGTCTATTGGACAACCTAGTGAAAAGGGTGGAAAACTTCAAGTGAACTCATTTTATTGTGTCCCTAATTATTATAAATAAATGGAGGATATTTAAATGTATCATGCACTCCATCCCTTGTATTTTCATGAGCAATCGATGCCAATATGGAAGCCAAGTGTGCAAGGTACATGATAGAGAGGTTTTCTAGACTATAGATGATAATGGCTCATTTTCTTGTGTTTCTTGGTGACCAAGTCTACAAAAAATGCATGAAGAGGAATTATTTATGTCACTAAACTTCATCCCAATCATCATACCTGGTCCCAATCAGCTATAAGTAATTTAAATAGGGCTAATCATGCAAGTAGTTTTCTTGAGCTAGAATGAGGAGTTTTTGCCACTTTTCATGAAGTTTATGACATGTATTGACACTTGTAGCTCATAACAATGCATGTTTCATCACAAATTATATTCTTATGCAAAAATAACTTATTCTATCATCTTGATAAGTGCCCTTTTGATCCTTTAAGTTCTCTCTTCTCTTCCCTCTCCCAAGTTCTATAAGAACTAACTATTTTGGCATTGTATTCTATGTTCCACCTGAGTATGGCAAAGCCCTAATCAAATGTATAAATTTTGATAAATAACACTACTTATTTTTACATCCTCCATGAATATTATTATTATGTTAATTTGGAATGTTTTATTTTTCATAAGTGAAGACTATGGATTCCTTAGCATGTTATTTCATTCTATCATATATTTGTAGTTGGAAAGTTTCTTCTTGAAGGGAATGTGAAGTGTTCTAGGAAATGTATAAATATTCTTAAAGGGAATGTGAAGTGTTCTAGGAAATGTATAATATTTAATGATTTATCCTATTCATTATTTACCTTATAGGCCTCTTTTCTTGTCTTTGTATCTTTGGACATTCATGCATAACCTCACAATGTAACATTAATGTGAGAAGATGAAGATTGGAGAAGTGTATGTTCAGTTTGTCCTTCAATTCCAAGTGTAACATGCATGTGGTTGGATTTAATAATGCTATTTTGTGTATCATCTCCCTTATATTATTTTTATTTCAATTATCTCTCTCCCTTTTCACTCCCCAATTTTATTAGTAATTACAATCCAAAGTGGTACATCAAGGGAGCTAGCCCTATCTAGAGATTCACCTCATTCCTTAGGTTGCCCACAAGCCTAGAGGTGATTCCATTGTGCCACTTGGATGATGAGATATTTTCATATCATCAAAGGGTGAAAATATAAGTGATAATATAACTAAAATTCAATTTTTTTCCGAAAGCATCCATCAAAGTCTACCAAAATCTAGAAGTGAAAAAAATATATCTATCTAGTAAAATCACTTTAGACATACCATGAAGATGAATAACATCCTTAAAAATTTATTATCAACCTAAGATAAAAAGAGAAAAATTAATTATTTTATTAATAATAACCATAATAAAATAATGTTTGATTTGATACTTAGGTAGTCACGAGATGGAATCCATTGATATCACTACCCATGTCCTTTATAAAATATCATGTGGGTATAATAACCCACCTAGATGGTAATGTTCAAATTTATAATTATACCATTATAGACATCTTTCTATAAATATATCTATGTCTATTTCCATCCCTAACCATAAACGATATTTTCTAGCTCATGTGTCATTTTCATGAAACCAAGATGCATAAAGTGAGGTGTGGTGTGTACTTATTTTAGCACTTTCTCCCTCATATTCCTAGAATCAAAAATTATATTCTACCTTGGGGCCTTACATTACATCTAAGTCTAATTATAAATTAGTAATAAATTTCACTATTAGTTGAACAATAAAATTATCACTTTTCTTGCATTTAGGGTTAATCAACCACTCATTTAAAATAAAATATCTAAAATTTGAAATTTTAATATAAATTTCAACAAGATAAGTCCTTCTTAAATCATCACTTGATCTATTTTCCTTACCTTTGCATACACAATATAAATATAAAAATTACCAATAAATTATAACCATCTGGATTGCCTTGGATTCAAGTCATCTAGATTAAACATGTGAACTAGGGTGTGATGGTAATATTTTACCTAGAAATACCTTATAAGTAATAAATATTTCCATTTATTAAGTGCATGGACCACAACTACAAGTTCAATATCATAATTTAGGTATTTTTATTCATGCATGTTCATTTTCATTCACCCATAGGCAAATACCTTGACATCTTGAGTCAGAATAACACTAATACCCACATTTCAAGCATCAACCACCACCTCAAATTTTACATTTAGGTCAAAAATAAGTAGAATATGAGATAAAGTCAAAAACTCTTTCAACCTTAAAATTTTTTATTCCTATTGATGATTCCAATAAAATTTATTCCCCTACTTTTGTAATGAACTAATAGGTCTATCCACCCTTAAAACATTCTCCATAAACCTTTGGTAATAACCAATTATCCCCATGAGGTTATGCACTTCATGAACATTCTTAGGATCAGGACACTCACTAATGGTTGTGATTCTTTTAGGATCCATTATGATACCTTATTTTTAAATCACATGTACCAAATAATTTATTTTTATTTGGAAGAAGGAACATTTAGAAAACTTTCCATAAATTTTATGATGCCTTATTTTCTATAGGACTAAGCATAAGTATTGTTCATGTTCCACTTCTTTATTATAATATATTATAATTTCATCAAGAAAGACTAGCATAAATTTATCCAAGAAATCACAAAATTCATTGTTTACTAAATTCATAAAGATATTAGGTGTGTTAGTTAGGCTAAAAGGCATAAAAATGAACTCATAGTTCCCATACCTTATTCTAAAATCTACTTTATGATTTTATTCATTTTTATAATTATATGATGATGCCCTAGTCAAAGATGTATCTTGGAAAACATAATTACAGCCTTAATTTTATCAATCAAATCATTTATTCTAGGAATGGGATAATTATTCATAATGGTGACTTTATTCAGCTTGTGGTACTTAATATAAAGTCTCAAGTTTCCATCATTATTCTTGATAAAGACTATTGGGGATCCCCAAGGTGACACACTATACCTAATCATCCTATTTTTAATCATATTTTTTAGATATACCTTAAGGGATTATATATTTTCCTTTTTTATCCTATATGGAGCCTTGGATGTTGGTGAAATTATCAATATTATATCTGATGGAAAAATAAAATTATACATTAGGAGGCAACCCTAAAAGTTATTTAGGGAAGATGTCTTCAAATTATAAGACTAGGTAGTCTTATAGAGCATGTTTCTTTCCCTTAAGGATTTCACATAACTATACTGAGAGTTTTTATACTTTATGAAATACTCTTTTCAACTACATGGCATAAATAATTCTTTTAGTTGAGTATTTTTGGATACCTTAGATTTCTACTAGGTTTTTAGCATCATATTGACATTATATTCTTTTGTTGACACAATCAAGTTTAGATTGATTTTTTAGAATCTAGTCCATGCGAAGAATCATTTCATAATATCTTAAGGGTGATAAAAACATTTTTACTTGGGTTTTGAATATTCCAAAATTGATCTTAACTTGTTTTAATAATTACAAAACATCTACTTTATTTCTTATACCTAATTATACCCCACATCCTTCTATAATCCTAGAAGGTTTAGTTTTTCATTTAAAATCTACTTCATGTGATATTAAACTATCAATGGCACTAGAATAAATTAAAATAGTTAATGGAAACCCCAAATTCATACCTATTATCTGAATTGGTGTAGACTTCAGGTATGTATTTTTTATTTACATTAGCATACACTTAGTGATTTATTGGTTAATTACCTTGCAATTGAGAATAATCATTATGGTAATAGTTATCACCATATTATACCATATTTATTGGTGGTAAAAGCATACTATTTGATCTTATGGTAAGGTCACATAAGCTACCTTATTACTAATTATGGTTCCCATTGTTCTATTTTGTAAACTTCTAAGTTTTAGAACCTTTCTTTAATCTCTAAACTTTTAAAAAACTAATTTTATTCTTCAAAAAAATATTATTATGATTAGTTTTCTTAAAATTTTAAATTAAAAGTGGGATTTGATATGTGGACTTATGTTGTACCATGTTATTTCAATATTCTTTTCTTGACTTTTAGTGACACTTCTCCTTTTCTTATATGCAATGTGAAGATTAAATGGTAGTAGCTAGGGTGTGTGGGTTAGTCATTTTCATATCATGCATCAAAACTTCATTCAAACCCAATTTAAACTTAGTTACCTTGGTTTACTCATTATGTATGTATCTTACATAATGAAAGAGGCTGAGAAACTTATTCTTGTACTCCTAGATAGTCATGGTTCACTAATTCAATATCTATAACTTTTTAATTTTTTATTCTTTGAAGTTACCACTCAGATAACTTTTCTTGTATTGCCTTTCAAAAGTCTTCCAAGAAAGAGCCATTATATCATAGTCATTTAGATAACTTCAATGATTCCACCATAAGGTAGGATTATATACCAGCTAGTAGACTCTTATGCAAGCCTTAATGTTAGTGCACATATTATGTAGAGTGAATTACTTATTTAGGTTCACTAACCAAACTTAAACAACTTCTCCAGATTCCCACCACAATAGATAGGGAGTGAGACTTTTCTAATATCCTTAATGATAAGATATAAAAAATCAATATATCTTTGGTTAACAAACATCTGCTCATAAATTTATTCTTCCTCTTGATCACCTCACTCTTGAAGGTTCTCTAAATAGACTAACCTTTGACTTTATCTTTCCATTTAGACCTAGATGTTATGTATTTTACCCACTACATCATCTAGTACAACATTATGACTAGTTTAGGCATTGCTGTATTTATTACTAACACTTGGTTAACCCTTTTTAGAAATAAAAATTAATATTATATAGAGTATCCTAGTTAAATAAGGAGTAAGATACTATAAAATTAGGCAAATTAAATGAATTTAGATTATATTAATATTCTACTAATATATATTGAATCTAAGCATATGTCAAATATGGAAAGTAAAACATCAAATATTTTGATAATAGAAATATTAATGAAATATTGCACTTAGTTTATAAAATGATGTGAAGGTGGATATGAGTAGTGCAATTTTATAATTGTATTTTTTGAATATTTGAATGCCATTATCATATTTTAGATATATACTTTTGTTAGCCTAAACACTTATATCACCCTATGGATATAAGCATCGATAATAATACCCTTATTTTTCCATTAGTGTCCTATATAGAATATTAATTCCTTTATAAAACTTCTACCTATGACATTTAGGGTTGACTATCACCTTTTTGATTGTTTATTTGGATTTTGTGCATAGGTCTTCAATTTTAGTATGTAAAACCCTACATCTTCCAATGAGGGTAGATGATATTTCAAAATAAGGGTTAGTGTGAGAAAGTGAAGTTGAGATAACCTCAAAGACACCTGTATAAAAAAATTACTACCTACATAAACATATACTCTAAAAATGGCCTTAAACCAAAATATTTCTCCTCATTATGTGGGTTTGTGTGTGAATAATGGTGTAAAATGTTATATGTAAGTGCATGTAGTGATCTAGTTTGTAACTTAAAAAATAATACTCATGGTATTTTTTATTGCTTAAAACCTAAAATAAGATTGATGCTATGACTCATTTGGAGATAGGGTAGAATTTCTTAGTTATGTAATTTATTTTCATTATTGTAGTGTAAGCTTGAGAGGTGCTTTCTATATGATCAATGAGTGGGATTTAACTTATATTTATGCCACAAATTTTGAAATGTTCTCATAGAATGGTTGAATGAAATAAATAGGTTGACCTATACATAAATAAATATTTTAAAATTTGAGAGTTTTTAGGGTATAGAAACATGTGTTAGAGCAGGGACACTGACATCAATATTAGTGTCCAAGTCTTAATACAAGTGTCCAAGAAGATAAAAAGTTGTTAAAGTTATGTAACTGATAGAGAAGAGTATATATCAAATTTTAAGAATAATATGGCCTATAATTGATTTGGGTAATCTTAATATCAGGTTCAAACTATAAGGTAAGGATTTAGGCATAGGTAGATGGTGAACATAAGCCTTTAAATTGTAAGGTAGGTCAAGAATTGAAGATTACAACCATGACTAATATTTTTTAAGTGTACAAGACTTGTTTAACATATAAATAAAAAATTTATTATCTAAATTTGATCACCAATTAATATAGTAATATATAAGGATGAAATTACTAGGTTAAATGAAATAAATGTGTATTATGGTGTGTGTAACAAACCTTGATTTGAATTGATCCCTGTTTGAATTTACTATATGTGTATGACATGTAATGAAGAGCATGTTATAGGTGTAATTAGTGAATATAATCTAAAAATTAATAATTGAAATTACTTGAAAGAAAATAGATGAAGGAAGGAGTAAACATGTGTGTACATCTAGCCATGTTTCCTCTTAAATAGTTTGTTTTGCTAAAGATACTTCCTAGCTAAAGCATTGAAGAGAGGTTCACAACTAAAATTTTGAGATGTGGAGAGGGGAATTTGAGGGCGATCATGACCCTAATTTTCTATGAGGATGAGTTGTGCCAAGTCCATCAAGAGCATTGAATCTTAATCTCACAAGTCAAATATAAAAATAAGCTAGACAATTTGGCCCAAGTCAAATGATGTAACCACATCAACCCACCAGAATTGTAAGTAGTGACAAGTCCATTGAGAGCATAAAATATTTATCTAACTAATCAAAGGATCCAACTACTATAATAGATAAAATATTAAATGGTGCATATTGGTAAGGTTGGTGCATGAATAGTGTATCTATCATTTTGGTGCATTTTCATGTAATATTCACCTCAAATGTGTATTAAGCTGAAGTATCTATCAAAATGTAACCTTTAATTTATAAAATATGTATAATATGTGTCGTAAATATGAAAAATATAACCAAAATCTATGTTAAATGTATAATATTTTATCCCAAGTGTATATTTAAATCATGTAAGCTATATCAAATTCTACCAATTTTGTAAATTGTATGTATGTGGAATCATGTCTCTATGACATTTCCCCACTACTATTACCCCAATTTTTAGATGAGGGGAACAAAAGTGATGGTAACCTTATCACAAAAGGATAAGACAACTAGGTTTTATCCAAGTCAATTATGTATGAAATAAGTGGTATCATTTATAAGTAGATGTCTCAATGAAGATTGTATTATACACATATAATGAGCCCTAAGATACATTATATAGATCATGAAAATGTCTAGAAGTTACAAGATTAAAAAAAATCAATCATACACACAAGAGTTCTCAATGTCATGCAAAGAGGCATATGAGAAGACAAAAAAACAAGGAGAATTTTTAAATTTCATACACTCAAAGGGGAGGATATGTTCAAATGTTTGCACACTAGATAAATAATTAACACTCAGGTCACTTAGGCCAACAAACAAGGAACACCTTATAATGTTCCAAATTCAAGATATAATAAAAAATAAAAAGTACACTTAATTAACCATGTAATGGGATGAAATATAATCAACTAGCATAAATATGTCATTCTAGTTCCTACATATAAGTGTTATAAAAATGTCTTGTAAAATAGCATATCAAGTAAATTATGTAAGATGGTAGAAACAATATAGCATGCATAATACTTAGTATATAATTTATACATGACAATGTAAAATGATTAAAAATAATAGAACCTGTATCAATTGTGATCAATATAATCAACATGTCACTAATGTAGTGTGTCACGTGAGAAGAGGAAAGGTCCAACATCTACATGTGTATGTATCATGGATCTAATGTATTCTTATATCATACTCAAGTACTAATGAAACATATGTGTGTATATAAATGTTATGATATATATTAACATAAAGTAAACAACATATGCAAAATATAGTAAACATGTGAATGCTAAATATTTTTTTTATTTTCTTAGTTTTTTGAATTTTTAAAATTTTTGAGTATTTTTAAGTTTTATGAAAGAGAGGGCTAGCTGATGATCCTAGATAATATATGCTCATAAGGTACTCTATAATGAAAACATGGTACAATAAATTGGTCATGTTGTCAAGGATCATTTATATGTGACAAAAAAGGAGTTGTAAGATATGTGATACTTTGTGTATGCCTCATATAAAATGTTAGTGTGTATCATTATTTTATTTCACATCTTTTATTTAGTTTTATTTATGAAATAATGTATCCATTATTTTTTAGTTGTATGTAATGATCAATTAAATATTGTATTATATTATTTAATTTGTAACATTCCTCAGTGGGATGGATTATGTGTTGATGATACTTTCAATAAATGTGAATAAAACATATGTAAGAACAAGTCACATAAACCTATATGGATGGTATGATATATATAATATAAAACACAAGTAATATATATATATATATATATAAATATATGGTTAACTATAAATTCATAAACAATTATTATATAATAAGTAGTCAAAGATATCACATGTATGCTTTGATATCTTTGACTACTTATTATATAATAATTGTTTATGAATTTATAGTTAACCATATATTATAGTTACATGTTGGTTTATTGTACCTGATGTGTGGTGGATATTTATTATCATGTGAACATGTTTACTATCACCATGTTAAAGGAACATAATTATATTATTATATCATACGATGGAATCTAGTTTGGAATAATAATTATTGACTGTAATGACTGAACTACTGTTATGATTTTACTTTTGGTTTTGACATAATTATTTATGAGTCCCGTAAGGTATAAGATGCATTTAATTCATTTATATATTTATAATTTATTATCGATGTCCATTTTTTGTGTATAAAACATAAGTGTTGATGTATTAATTTTTTTTTTAATATTTAGTTTTATGCTTCCCCCATGTGTACCTATAGAGAGAGCCTAAATAACCAATAGTTCCTTAGTGAGATCAATGTGGGAAATATTAGTGATTGTAGAGTGTGAAATAGAATAAGGAACTCTTATAGTGGTATTATTATTCAAAGGATGATATATCATTCATTCATTTCTATGATTATCATGGGATGTGCCACTCCTCTTAGAGTAACCTCTAGAAGAAGTGGGATATGGATTCCTTATCTCATTTTTAAATGTAATAACTCCTCTACCTTCAAATAATGTAGGATTTTATCCTAAAGCATAACCATTATTGTTATAATGTCTTGTAATACTGTGATAAGTGAAAAATTGTTACCTTTGATATTTTAAAATCTATGTGGTGGATGATAGTAATTTGAAGGAAGAGTAATCAACTTACTATCCAATAATACATTCAATATTTATTTGGTCAATCTCTAGCATGATCAAACTGAAGTGGATGTTGTATACAAGGGAAAGTGAAGCTAATATATAAATCAATCCTAACTCAAATAATACAAATCATACTAGCCATTCTAGTGGTTGGTACATTTAGATAATCAGGTTCATGACCAATATAGATTCACTAGACCTAAGTAAGGGGTCCCTTAAAACAATAATACCACTAGAGAGGGTTATAAATCCTCTAGTCAATAAATACTATGTAATAACCCTATCTAGGCCCTATGTTTCCTTATCACAAGTATATGACAAAGTAAATTAAAATCTAATCTAGTGTTCACCAAAGCATGTGGCAAAAAATGGGGAAAATAAACATAAAATAAACATGCATAAAATAACTCTACTCAATTTAATGTAGAGGTAATCCTAATGCATATATATAGAGACATATTAAAAAGATAACAAATGAAAATATATCTACTCAATAAAAGGGAGAAAAAGTTAGGAATAGTTACATTTAAAGATGGAACCCACCAAGCCTTAATATCTCCCTTGGCCAAGGTGTTTTACAAGAAGTTATTGTGTATGTTGAAGAAACTAAGGATCTATAATGAACTATAGTTTAGACAAGGACCTCCCAATGAATCCCAAGTTTTCAAAACACAATATTATTCTTTCCAAATTAAGTATGAAACCCTAAGCAATGGTTCCTCAAGTATAATGGTGGATAAGTAGATGCAGAAATAAAATGATCGACTCTATCTCAGTCTATAAAATGGCAAAAAGGATGTGTTTATATAGTCAGATCCAACCCTAAACTCCTTTAAAGTTTTATCCAATAGATTAAACCTAATTGACCTTATCATTTAATAAATAAATAATTTAAGTCCTATAATGGGTTAGCCAAGGCCAACCTAATCCTTTAACTTGCTCATATATTTTAAGTATATGGTTGGCCTAGGCTGACTTTATTTGGTAAATGTCAAAATGAGGTTTTAGATTAGGTAGGGGATATTAGAGGTGGTGGATTACTTCAAAGAGTGTGAGAGATAGGTATCAAAGATTAGAGAAATATATAAGATATATTTGTGTTGGTTTCAAGTGGTGATATAGGGGATACAAATATTACAAAGCACCAATGGTTTGCCCACCCTTTTTTTGATGCACCCTTTAATGAGTGCACTCAAAGATATTGAGACTCAATAGGTTCCTACAAGAGAAAAAGAGTTAGTAATTGATAAATTCTAAAAATATTATGTGTATACATATTCCCCACATAAATCTCATCACATGTCACATAGTTATAACATAGGATGGTGTTTTGGAAAAGAACATGGTAACACACAAATCTAAGCTAAGTAAATTGTAGTATTTTAAAACATAAAATAACTGAAAGTAAATGGCTTGAAATGAAATAACTAAAATAAAATTAATGTATTCACACCTTGACTAACCTTTATCATTTAATGGTTATCTAATGTGTTTGTATTTCTGATCATGGAGGTCATAAAGACTGCTTTGGACAAACCCAAAGATACAAAACTAAAGAGCAAAAATAAAAAAATATAGGAAAGCCAAGATAAATAAAAATCTATAGGCATGACATACCTATAAATTTGGTAAGTTAGGTTTTGTTAAGGCAAGGTTAGAACCAAAATATAAATCATGTAAATAAAAATAATAATGATAAAATGATGAAACATTATTTTAGATCTCACTAAATCACGTTGATAAGCATGTAAAACATAAATGGTAAAAAATAATGTAGAATATATTAAGTCACATTGGGTAGCATGTAAAACATAAATAATAAATGAAATATTAATGTAGGAAAAATTGAACAAATATATGTAAGAAAGTGAAAAGTAACCCCATGTAAGATAAGCATGTTGAATCATACATAAATAAAAACATGTATGTAAAATGTCCTTTGTAAGATAATTAAAATCCAAAAAAAATCACACAAGAACATGATAAATAGATGAATCCAAAGATATAAAGGATGATGACTCAAACTTATTGATTTTTCTAAGATATAATGTATGAAAAAATAACCACCTAATGACGTGACTAGTATGATAATGAGATGGTGTGGTATGTAAATGTGAAGACATGTTTGTGAGGAAAATTTGGTCCTATCCAAGATATTACATTGAAACTCACAAACTATAAGCTAAGAGGTGTAATAAGTAAAATGTGATCAAGGATGTGATCATCTAAAATTAATATCCAAAAAGGGTAATATAAGTAAAATATGATGTAAATAATGAATGTGAGGTGAAACATGGGTGATGTGAACATTATTAACAATAATGAGATACATTATGCAAGTAAAAAAGACTATAATCTGTTGACAATAAAGACTTAAGACACTCTAACTAATGATAAAAAATATTGGGCTAATAAGTGAAGTATATAGATAAACTCATGAAGGCTATATGCATGAAAATTAAAATGGACCTACCTTCACATAATGTGTTCCCTATTCTTCAAGAACCCTTATATAGCCATCAATCTACTATGAAGATTAGGTACTTTTGTGAGAAATTAGGTGGTACTATAAGTATATGATATAATGAGACCTCCTACCCTAGTTTACTGGCCTATTCTACCCCAATGGACTTCATCTCTATCATGAGGCCAACTATGGAGTTTGAGTTTTGACTAAGATAGGAGATGTGCCAAATATAGATCATGTATTTTGGTGTGATCTATTGTTTAATATTGTTTTTACCTTTTAATCATTGCCTTTTGTTTATTTTTTGATTTTTATTTTAACTCTTTTGGATTATTTATTCCTCCTACATATAGAATTGGAATAACCAACATGATTGAAAAAGGTGATGAACACAAGAGAGCTTATACTTGGTCAATAGAGAAAAGGACATAAATACCATGGTGTCTAAAGGCTCCTATACTTTCCCATAAGTTAATATTGAAATCTCAAATTTGACCTATGTGTGCCTCAAATGAAAGGAAGGAAGGGAAAGATAGGGATCATGAGAGATCTGTCTATGTAATAAGTGATACAATGTTAAATATGCTCGTAGATAATCATAAGGAGATAAAATATTGATATGAAATGGGTAGGGCTATGCTATGAAATCTATGTCACGAAGAATCCATATTAACCTACAAGGTATCTAGCACAAGCATGAATGAAAGTACTAGTCATCCCAAAAGAGGGATAAAGTAAATAAGGGTCAAATATTCATAAATATACTAAGGAAAATAATGGCATAAATAGATAATAAACTATGACAATGAAATACATATCTAATAACCAAAATGGAAATAAATACCAAATTTAATGTGAAATTAAAAAAAATACCCCAAAGGGACATAATGGTGTTAATAAAAAGTGTTTGTGAGGAAGAATTGGTCTTATACAAGGTATTACAATTCAAATCATAAACTATAAAGTGAAATAAAACCAAAGAACCCAAAGGAAACAATGGTGCTAGTAAAGTGAAACTAAATGAAATAAAGTACACAAAAATAAATAAAAATGAGATAAACATAACAAGCAAAATCTATGATAACATCTATATCGAATATAAGCAGGTGAAATACAAGCTTACATGTCTTAGAATGCTTCTTGAATTTGAATTTATTTGTTATTATGCATTGTATAAGAAGATTGTTAATTTTAGGATTCCTTAAAGGGTATGTGGATGTAAGGATGGGTATTGCAAGGTACCCCAACATGTGATATGGAGTGAGGTGAAATTGAACCATTAGAATAATTTACATTGGGTTGGTAGATGCATTTGGAAATAGGTAAATGTGTTGGTTTTTTGGATTTAGAGGGTGTTGAAATTGAAATAGTATCTATAAGAGAGGTATATAATTCAAAGGAGGACCATTTATGATACACTTTGGAGTAGTCATTTGAACTAGGTGCTACTTTGGTTCATGTGACCTAAGAGGTTAAGGATGGATGAATGCAACCAAACATTTAAATTTTTCATGTTAGTTATCCTTTTCTTATTGGTGTAATAAGAAGGATCAAATGTTATTTAGATAACATTAGCAGATGAGGTGGAGGTATGGGGTAATTGTTTTTTTATAATTAGGTAGGTGATGTTTATGTGATTATTTAGATTTTCTTTATTATTCTTAAAGATAATCTTGATAGTGTTGTTTTATAAGAGTATCAAAATTGAAATGTGGACCCAACAAGGAACCAAGAAGAAATAGATGAAGATCATGACAAGCCTCATGAGAATTAACTATAGTAGCATGCCACTAACAAAAATTATTAGTATCATACCATTTTTGAGGAGATTTGGAAGGATCAAAGATCATAGGTTTATAGGGTGGTAATTTATTCTTAAGTGCTTCTAGACTTAAAGGGGGTGGGTTGGGTTAAAATTGGTTGAAATGGATGCTCCATTTGAGGTTGGTAAGGCTTATATGAATTAATTTTATTTGAAAATTATTGGAAAGGTTTCGTAGTAGTTGCTTGAGGTGGTTCAAATTGAGTAATAAGAAAGTCTTGCCTTTTTGATTGGTCTAAGGCTTCTTCTAAAGTTTTAGGGGAAAACATCTTAACTTTGTATTGAAGACGAGATTTAAGAGTGGTAAAAAATAATTTTAAAATAGTATCATCAGTCATGTTATGGTTAAATTTGTGATCTAAAAACATCCATCATTTGATTAAAGTGTGAGAAAATTCATTATGAAGTTGCTTGACATTGATGAAATGGATAAGGTAATTTTCAAGAATGTCATTATGTTGGAATTCCTTCACTAGGGCATTAATTAAATCCTCTAGTTATGAGATGGAATGTAAATGAATTTTATTGTACCATTCAAGTGCATCACCAACAAAGTCTTTGGATAGTATCTTGGTGGTAGAAAAGGTGTTAGTTTGGACCCATTCCTTATAAATATTACCAAAATATTAAAGAAATATAGTAGGGTATTTAGTTTAATCATATGTACTAGTTGGAGAAATTTTCCCAATTTATATAGATGAAATTAATTTATCCAAAGGTTCATTTTGAACATGTTGAAGAATTTAGTTATGCATGATTGGTTGAGGGATGATATTCCCATTAGCATCTCTAAGAAGTAAAGGGACAAAATTTTGATTTGGTTGATTTACGTTGACTTGAGGTGGTTGAATAGCCATTTTTACCATTTGATATTTCATTTACATCATTTGGGAATTGTTATTTGTTTGCATAACATTAATTTGTTGAATTATTTGAGAAATATTTTGACTTTTATCAATGGGAGGAGTAGTATTTCTAGTGGTAAGAGGTGGAATGTTAGGAATTGTAGGAGGATCATGCCCTATATTGGTAGTAGGGTATGGATTGTTGGGTGGATGATTCCCAACATTGTTAGTATGAGGAGGACTAGGATGAATGACCTCAACTATATACATTATGTAGTAATTAGTTTTGGATTAGGAAGACATGAAGGAATAAATTAAATGGTTTCATATAAACTAATAATAAAAGTGGGGTTATAATATAAATCCTTAATTATTTATTGTTCTTGATTAATTATATGTTGAAAAGAAGACATAGTTATGAATTATAAATCCTTAGTTTTGAGGAAATAAGAAAATATATAATATAATAGCTTGAATATGTCGACTACGTTAGGTAGGAAAACAAATAGAGCAAACTTAAGTGACTGAGTTGAATGAGTTGACTATGTTCTAAGGGAAGTCATCCTATAAAATACTAAGTTGATTGGGTCGACTATGTTCTAAGGATATGGAATTGTTTTGAAATGTGATATATTATAGATGACTAATAAAAAAAATTGAGAACACAAGTAATTAGATCAATATGTTTGATCTAATTTTAGTATACAACACAAACCTTGTAACAACATTGGCTACTACAAGTTTTACAATACAAAATATAATTTTCAAAGAGAAATCAACAAAAATTGAGTATAAATGTTAATATGATAAGAATATATTCCTATGTTTCACTTTATAACTTTTAGAAATAAAAGTGATAGGGAGTTAGCTGTAAAAATGAAGTAGAAAGATAATCTAAAGATGGTTTCAAGTAGTTGAGGTTGAAAGGGATCTATATTAGTGATGGTACTGGCTTGGTATTGGGGCCTACCACTCACTTTAAAATCCCATAATGATAAGTGTGTTAGGTACTTTGATAATTTATACCATCAACCATGTATTTATACTTGGCTAGAAAACTAAGTCAGCTTTCCCCTTGGTGATGAAATCAGAGTAGGTAGACCTTAGGTAGGACTTATTTTATGTGTTTTATGTTATGTGGTTTGTAAGTGTTTTAAAAATAAAAATAGTATGATTAAATTAATAAATTATAACTTCCAATCAAGAAAAAAGATGAAAATTGAATTAATTAATAATATGATGAGTTAATTACTTTACTTGAAGAGTATAAGGTCAGTTTAGATGACCATGTATGTAAATAGTACTAAACAAAATTGACTAGGTCAATTTTATCTACTGAATCAAGAGCCAAAATAACATATTTTAATGAATTGACTAAGTCTTATAGGTAGAAAATCAATCTACAAAACTATGTTGATCTAGTTGACCTAGTTTGTTGTAGGGTTACAGTTTTATAGACTTAAAATTGTGAAAAATAGGACTATAAAAGAAGAATAGAATGACTAAGATGGGGAAAATAAACTTGATAATTTTGAAGATACTAAAATTTCTATTTTTTATACTATAAATCTACTAATATAATTAGTTGTGTCGACTATGTTTGAAAACCTAAAAGTAGAAAGAAAATTGAGTCGATTGAGCCAATCCAGTTACCTCTATTTGAAAAATACCTACACAAGGAAAATATAGAGTTGATATGATCAACTATGTGTTAAAATATACATAAAATGCTAGATTAAGCTGATAAATTCAATATAGTATAGTAAAAATGAAATATATAGTAAAATAAAATAAATTAAGGTGTAAAATAAAACTTGTAAGGGTAAGTTCACGTTGATTTCATTAGAATGTATATAAGGGAAAATGAAGCTAATATACAAATCAATCCTAGCTCAGAGAGGATAAATAACACTAACTCTTTTTATTTTTGTTACATTTATACAATCGAGGTCATGACCAATATGAATTCACTAGACCTAATTAAGGGGTCACTTACCACAATAACACCACTAAAGAGGGTTCCAAATCCTATAAAGAAGTAATACTACACGCTAACCCTAGCTAGGTCCTATGTTTTTTTATCACATGTAAATGACAAAGTAAATTAAAATCTAATTTATTTTTCACCAAAGCATGTGGCATAAAATGGGGTAAATACACATAAAATTAAATATGCATAAAATAAATCTACTCAATTCAATGTAGAGGTAAACCTAATGCATGGAGATAGAAACATATTCATAAGCTAATAATAAGAAACATATTCATAAAATAATAAATCTAAATCTATATACTTAATAAATAGGATTAAGATTTAATAATAGTTACCTTTGAAGATGAACCTGTTGAGCCTCAATCTCTCCCTTGGCCAAGGTGCTTCACAAGAGGTTGTTGTTTATGTTGAAGAAACTAAGGATGGACAATGGACTATAGCTTAGACAAAGGCCTCCTCATGAATCCCAAGTTTTCATGAGATAAGTTATTCTCTCCAAAGGAATTATGAAACCCTAAACAATGGCTCCTTAAGTAGAATGGTGGATAAGCAAATGCATAAATAACATGATTAACTCTATCTCTCTCTCTCTATGAAATGGTGAAAATGATGTGTTTATATATTTGAATCTATACCTAAACTCTTCTTAAATTTTATCCGATAGACTCAAACCAATTGACCATGTTCTTTAATAAATAAAGTAATTAGGTCCTAGACTGAGTCAGTCTAGGCCAACCTAATCTTGCAACATGCTCATATATTTTATGTATAGGGTTAGCCTAGGCCAAATTTGTTTGATAAATGTTAAAAAGAGGTTTTGGATTAGGTAAGGAATATTTGAGGTGGTTATTTACTTGGAGGAGTGTGTAAGAGAGTTTTCAAATCTTAGGTAAATGTATAAGAGAGGTATGTGTTGGTTTCAAGTGGTGGTATAGGGGACAACAATCTTGTGAAGCATCAATTATCAACCCACCTATTTCTCAATGTAACCTTTAAGGCATACACTCAGAGAGTTAGAAACTCAATAGGTTATTTCAAGAGATAAACCATTAGTAATTAATAAAATTTAAATAAATTGTGTGTATACATATGTCTCTTGGTATACATATGTGTTGTGTTTGTAGGAGGTATTATGCATTCTAAATTTTTAATTTGATGTAAAACATTTACCCTCTTGTTAGTGATTATTAGAGGTGTCATATTTTTTATATATGTACCTTTTAATTCAATCTCAATATCTTTATATGTCTTTATAGATATATAATGTTTCATAAGAAAGAGCTTGAAATGATTTTAATGTTTGGTAAAGTAAATTTAATTTTTCTTGAAGATCACCAATGGCATGCATAATGGATATGATCTATTGATAATGAATATTACTATTTTTAAGTAATTCATTTAATGGTTTAACCTTATGATTATATGTTATTATTGAAACACTATTTTGAATAGGTGATGGAGGTGTAGTAATAAGCTCTTCTATGTCACTTTCCGTTGAAGATGTATCATATATTTGTCCTAAATAAATAGTATTGCATTAGGTTTCAAATAAATAAATATGTTTTCACTAATTACATTATAATTTGTATGTTTATTATGTAAAAAATCATTTCATATGAGTTAAATTGAAATAGAATGCATAGTATGTTGTCTAAGGGCTTGACAATGTGAGTTTTCATGACATGAGATAAATAAATTTTTAGTTTTTTCTCACTTTGTATCAAAGAGTTATAAGGAGAATACATTGTATTAAATTATTATTCTTCATCACTATGAACATTGTAATCATTACCATTCCAATAAAAATAATTGTAATCATTTCATTCATTTTTGCATGCATCATGTATACTACTTTGACTTGTGCTATCATTTTCATTTTTCAATTAAAAAAGGAGAGGGAGAGAAAAATTGCATGACTATGTATTTTTGAGATATATAGAGAGATTAAAATATTAAATTTTTGCATTTTCTAAGATGGAAAATAATTTTCAACCTTTGAAACATTTTCAACATGTGGTAGATAATGGAAACACTTAACATTTACATCATTTAGTAAAGGGGATATACATTCAATTTTTTTTACACACACATCATGAGAAGATTTTATGCATGGAACATGACTATGATCAACATTTTGAATAAGATTATTATTTTTTATTGCATTCATGTCCATTTTTTAAGACTGAATATGATGTAATGCACTATAAAATGATAAATAAAAACTAGGTATATTCTAAATAAATACATTGTTAGATTGTAAATTAAGAAATATGGGAAAATGTAAGAAATAGGCTCTTCACACTCATTTTATAAATATGTAGAGTAAAAATCATAATCATCATCATAAGTGGTGTTATGAGTCTCTATATAATCATCAAGATTTACATCAACTTGATTATTGGTACATTAATTATTATAAATGTAAGAGGCTATTACAAAAGAATAATTTTTATCACACTTATTTTTATCTATTATATCCTCATAAGTAATCTATTGATCATTGGGAAGATTAAATAAGAAATCCAATGGATGAGAATCCTTAGGATTTTCACTATGGGTACTCATTTGAATATTATAAATCCAAACACACCCAAAAAATACAAGCACACATTCTAGGGAAAGAAAGATAACAAAAATCACCTATCCTCCATTCATAAAAAATGAATTTTGAAAATAAATACAAAAATATAAAATTATATCAAGTTGACATCTTGGGGCAAGTTAGGTTGTGGCTCATTTTTTTCTCAAATATCAAGTGCAATCTATTTTTAACCCTTTTTAAAATAAATATTAACAATAAAGAGAGCATCCTAATAAAATAAAGAGTAATATACTCTAAAAATTACGCTAATAAAATGAATTTAGATTCTACTAATATTATAAAAAAATATATTGAATCTAAGCATATGCCAAATATGGAAATTATAAAATTCAATATTATTATAATGAAATACTAATGATAAATTGTAATTAGATTACCTAATGATGTGTATGTAGATATGAGTAGTGTAGGTGCATAAGTGGATTATCTGAAGATATGGATCTTATCGTCAAATTATGGATATTTAATTTTTTCATCCTGGACACTTGTGTCTCCATACAGACACTAGCTTTGAAGATAGTGTCTTAATTCTTCCACTAGTATCTTATATGAAATATTGAATCCTTTCTTAATATTTTTACTATCCCTATTATATTTGACTATCACCTTTCTTATTATCTATCTAGAGCTTGTTCAGAGGTCTTTGATGTTAGTGTGTAGCTCAAAACCCTACGTCCTCTAATTAAAGAATGTGATATTGAAAAATAAAGGTTATTAAGATCAAGTGAAGTAGATCTAATTTCAAATATCTCTCTATCAGTTAGCACTACCTACAGAGACATATATTCTAA
The DNA here is from genome assembly GCA_037957365.1 of Torreya grandis. Classification (NCBI taxonomy): domain Eukaryota; kingdom Viridiplantae; phylum Streptophyta; class Pinopsida; order Cupressales; family Taxaceae; genus Torreya; species Torreya grandis. The sequence continues at coordinate 3,455,975 of JARHVA010001376.1, forward strand.
AGATGGCCTCATATAAATGTATTTATCCCCCTTATGTGGGCTTGTGTGTGAACACTATTGGAATATGTTATATGTGAGTGAATGTAGTGATCTAGCCTATAAATCTAAAAAAAAATCTCATGGGTTGTTTTTTAATGCTTTAAACTATCAATAATACAACCCTTATGACTTATTTATAAATACGAAATAATAGGTAATAATAGCTTCATTTTGTAATTTATTTTTAGTAGTGTAATGTAAACTTGGAATGTGTGTATTATAATAAGTGGGATTTAAATTTTATTTATACCACATATTTTGAAAATTTTCTCACTAAAGGGTTAAAGGAGAAAAATAGGCTAACATGTACATAATGAAATATTTGAAAATTTTAGTGTTTTTAAGGTACATACACTTACATTGGAGTAAGAATGCTAGTGTCCAAGTCTTAATGCAAGTGTACATGAAGATAATTTTTTTGAAGTTATGTAAATCACATTGAAGGATATATATTATATTTTAAGAATATTATGGGCTACAGGTGATTTGGGTAATCATAATAGGGAGGTTATACTATAAGATAAACATATAGGCATAGTGATATGGTGAATGTGAACCTTTCAAATACAAGGTAGGTTAATAACTGAAGGATAGAGCTATGAATTATATTATCAAAGTGTAAAATTATAGTTTAAGATATAAAGCTAGATTTGAGTATCTAAAACATTGTTATTTCCATTAGTATTGATGTTACCTCGATCATTTCCAACATCATGTCTTCTTGACTATATAGACCATGAATGTTAAAAACATTGTTGTTAACATTTATATACCTATTTTGGCCCCTTTTCTCACCATCCCAATAAAAAACAAATTAGATTTAGTAAAAATAGTTTTATGCCCTAACACACACACCATTTTAAAATTTTAAATTAGGGACCCATTATTTTAAAACCTTAATTTAGGTAGCTATGAGTCTAAACATTTATGACTTAGTTGTCATGTATTTTCCATCTAGGGTTAGTTACATATAATCCAACATTTAAAAATCTAAAATTATGAAAATAAGAGCTTATACTAGTATCTTAATTCATTTCAAACCTTGGATTTTCATGAGTTTTAATGTCGATGTTTTGATTTATGAGCTAAGGTGACTAATCTTTCTACATCCTAGTTGGTATATTTTATATCATAGGATTAAAGGCCAAAGACCATTAATATTATGAAATTGGGCCCATACTATTGGATTCTATGTAGTTGTGATACTCATCACTCTTTCATCACTCAGAACATTGCTAGTTTACAAGATTTTTAAGTCTTTGAAAGATTCTATGTTATTAAAAGTTTAAGCCTTTCAGTCTCCTGGGATCCACAAACTTATCACATGGCATATTCTCATTAAAATGGAAACATAGATACTTCATCTATTTACTATCAAATATAATGGTTCTATGTTCCCATGTGTTAATGCTCCTAATCCTTTGGGGCTCTGATCAATTGACACTTGGTACATTCTCATTAAAGTGGACCTATAGAAGGATTAAGAGATTATTTGGTCTACATTATAATGGTTTTGAGCTTATATGTTTTATTGGTGGCTAAGATCATTATATGTGTCTTGATCATGATAACCTGTAGTCATAATAAGGTTGATGGTTAGAAGGTATACTAATATAATGGTCTAAGCTCTCATGCTTTGATATCAGGCCCAATAGCTTAATTACATTAACTCGTCACTATGGGACCTACCCAAAAACATGCAGATACTTAAAGGGATAAGTTATTAAGGGCCTAAAAAGTAGAGTTATTTGAGGGAGGTGTGGCCAAAACATAAAAAGGAAACATCAACATCATGATAAAAATGCCAATCAATGAATAAATGACATCTATCTCAAAAGTGATGACTAGACACAAATAATTAATGAAAAATTTCCATTTGGAAAGTAAGTGCACCCACCAAAGCTGACTAACACATTCAAATTGAAATGAAAATTAAATCAAAAGTTCATTATCTACATTAAAGTCACACAAATACATTCAATATGTAGGCCTATGAATGATATATTAAAAATACACTCTAAGGAAAAATCACTTTTTCATTACTCTTTTAGTCAAATGAGTGAATTTTTGAGATTCCCAATGTAAAATGACCCCTAATTTTATTTAAATAATAAGCATAAAATGAACTAATTGAGACACCAAAATAGCTATAACAACCAAAGGATAATAATGCTCTCTTATTAAAAATAAGGTAATCCCTCAGTCCCCTCCCCATATTCATTTATGGGATAAATAGAGTATAAAGATATGGTATTCGAGAAGTGTGCCCTAATTTTCAAGTTTCCCCATTACTCAGTGCTCTGGGAAGAGGTGGAATCCATCTATTCATACCCTATTGAAGATGAACTCACTTCATAATCCAACAAATATATTGATGATTTTATACTAATCAAAGATCAAGGACTCCACCAGGTAGTAGCCAAACTTTAGGTAACATCATGTATTGAGCTCCTAAAATATTTTTTATTAGTGGTACCACTGTTGGGGATATTCTTCATGTTAGGATATTCAAGAGTGCCTCCACTTATATTTTGGGTAGGAAACTTAAGAGATACCTTAGGCTTCCCCATCCTAAGACTTCCTATAATCAATTCTTAATCAATGTTTAGATTGATCACAACATAACAGATGGAAAGCTAAAACAATGGCTTGTAAAAGGTTAGAGTATGAATCCCAAAAGGGATATCTCTTTTGATTGTATTATCAAATTCAAACTAGGAATTATGATAACCATAGTCATTTTGAATAGTCTATATAATTTCCCAAGTATTGTATATGTTTAGGTTGAATGGGTTCCATTATTAGATATATTCCTAACATATAACTAGCTGGTGGTACTTGGGGAGATTACAAGTCCTTAATTAAAATCACAAGTTCTTTGTCCTGATCAAATTCATGCAAAGAATAATTTCTATATGATTTTCTACCTATTAGACATAGTGATGACCAAAGTTTACAATCCCTTTGGTCAGTAGTAGTATCCCTCATATGAAAATTTGAAAAATAAGGATAGAGAATATTTTTATTTCATGTTCATTCATAGATATAGGAATGAAATTAGAAGGATATGTAATAATTTCTATCCTCATATATATCAAGAAATATATAAAACCATAATGCCTAGAGTATCAAAAAACATGTTAAGGATCCTAAACAAAATAGAAGACTATTGGTTATACGAAAATGTAACCATCATTTAGGTAGAAGGCACCAAGATTTCTCCTCTACCATTACCACATCATGTTTGAGACACTATAATGGAACAAGAAATATCATATAAATTATTTAACAACATTAATGAGAAATTAGGTCAAAGCCATTTGACCTTATATTTCAAGACTCCTCTAAGCATCAAACATCAATATGTGATCTGGTCACATTTTATTCAAGATGGTAAATATAGAACTCAATAGAATTTACTTATTAAGCCTTTCAAGGAATGGGACCTTAGGAGTAAAGTAAGGGGTGCCTCAAATCTATTTATGAAAATAATAAAGTGCACTTATAATATGATCACCAATCATATGATCATGATTAGATCTTCATAAATTCCTTAGATGATTCAGAGGAATGGACAAAGGTGAAAGATAAATCAATGTCCATGATACTTTCCCAATCCTTAAAGTACAAACTTGAGGCAACAAAAGAAGAGGCACAAAATGTATGTAGTTAGTAATGGCCCCCATCTCCACCACATGATTCTCATCCATAAGAATAACCTCCCTCCCTTTTAATAAAACCTATAGAGGGAAAACTAGATGAATCTAGTAGTTAAAGATAATTTAATACTCAAATTAGGAGGGAAATTTTGAGAGGTATTCTAGGTCCTCAAGTCCCTTCTATAACAACAACTACCCACATTCATATTTTTGGTATAACTACCACAATGGATAGGTTAACACTCTTTTCAACTAAACAAAATAATATAAGATTTGTGATTACTCCTTTGCCTCCCCTTAGTATAATTACCCAAGTAAGTCTTCTTGAATTATTTCAAATGGATTTTACTTCCATTCTAAGTATTCTAGACTCTCCTCTATCTCTTAAATATCATAAGGAAACCCATGTCGCTTCCACTTTATCCACTTTGTCACCTTCAATTAAACTTCCTAACATAATTATTCCTACAACCCATATACCATCTTTCCACCTTCCACTCTATCCACATACACCTATTAAAGGAAACACAATGACTCTCATACTTCCTTAAAAGATAATAAACTAGAAGAGAGGCTATCACTTGGTCTTTGTATTATAGAGGAAGTTAGTAAAGAGGAGGAAGAAAATGATGCATAGGTTATAATGAAACTTTAATAAGAATAAGAAGTTCAATGAGTAATATCTTTGGTTGATTATCCTTTCAAGGATAAATACAATGACATGGGCATTTCACAACTAGGTGATGAAGAAGCTAAGCTAGAAAAAGCCAAAGCTTTGAGTCTAGGTGAGTATGACATGGAAAACACCTTAGCCAACCTCACACTAAATTAAATATAAATAATTTATGAGGTAGTCTCTTCCATTGTTTCTTAAATTTCTAATGTATAAATTCTAACTATAAGTTTACCCTCAATAATTTTTAAGGTTATACCATATAGTTCTAATAACACTAATGTTGATTATAATATTATTTCTTCTCCTATGCTAATAATGACTCCCAAGGTAATCCATTTTGAGAACTTGGTCATAATTTATTTTTTTATTACTAATAATCCCCTAGTTCGCAAGTAAATGTTGACCCAAATAGAACTTCCCATGCCTAGCCATTGGCCATGACAAAAGAAAAAATGAACGTGTAAGTAACCCTAGGTATTACTATATTCTTGGTAGAAGTAACCCCTATGAAAGAAACATCACCATGGGAGAGGGTTGGCCAAAAAATTACTCAGTTACTTATCTAAATAAATGACTCCCTTTCAACCACTTTGATTACATCTCTTATAATTACCAATCCACCTTCTACATCCTTAGACCCTACTTAAGAAGTTGAAATGAGAGAAATTATTCTTACATAATGGGTGAGAGAGATGCATAATGTTAGATATTAATGACAAAATTTAGTCCTAACTAAGATCCCCATAGTCTCCACTTAGTTCAATAAGGAGAGTGAGACTATTTAGAGTGAGGAAGAGTAAAATGGTGAACCTAAGAATAAAGGGTAAAGTGTAATTTGAACAAAATAAGAGAACTTGTTCTCTTTAACAAAGAAGCCTAAGATAAATACCAATGACCCTACTAAATATATTGAGTATTTAAAAAAAAAATTGGAATTATGATAGGGTGAAAATGAAATAAATGAACTAGAGTACTAATTAGGCCTTAAAAATATGGAAGCAAATACAAGTTACATAAGACACTCAAGAAGTTATTGTTGATGTTCAAAGTGGAGCTACTAAGATGTACAATATTTTATGAAACATTAGGGTTTTTAGGGCATATATATAAGCCAACAAATTAGATAATTTTACACTTTGGAAGAAGGTGAAGGATGTATAAAGGAGATTGAATTTCCTAGTTCAATTCTTAAGAATTATTGATTTCAACTAATTTAATCTCATGACTACTATGGGTGATTCTTGGTGTTTTAAATATGGGATTACCAAAATGGATACTTCCCTAGATTGGAATAGATAGATGATGATGTTTTTTGGACTTTTTATCAATCATGATAGTGAGGCACTACAAATTTTGGGAGATGTGAGAGTTACAAGGGTAATCATTCAAGCTAGGGAGCTTGTCAATAGACCCAATTTTGAGAATTTTATTGATTAGGATATCAAAAAATTTAGGCAAGAAGTTAAAGGGACTACTTATAAAACTAATGAGAAATTATTTTAGTTGGTTATTTTTTTAAGGATAGGGTAATGAGATCATAAGCTCTAGTAGTCGAGTTCAAGATATTAGAGGAAGAACATGAAATATTGATGGTTAATGCTATTAAAATCTTGAATTCTTCATTACACAAATTTTAAATTATAGATATAGAGTTTGATATAGCTTATGCACTAGGTGAAGAGCTAAAATCCAAGGAAGCAACTTATGGGTCAATCCCACACACATAACTACCTTTTAGTTCCCCCTCATCTTTGTAAAGGATTTAGTCCTTGCCTCAGTTGCAATTGTAACTACTCCATCGACTACTTCATTTAATTATGCCACATCAGAACTTTGATCTAATAATGATTATCTATTTTCATGTTATCACCAAGGTAGGACTTTAGTTCCCAATCTATTTATTATATATGCATATTGTGTTTTTAGATGGAAATACTATTTTGGGAATTATTATTGTACATGCATCTTTGCATGATTTTTAAATTAAAGGTTCTATTTCTGAGCTTGTAATTTTAGTTGAAGCTCAAAGACATGAGTCCTTCCCCATCCCAAGATTATAAATATATGTCACCTCCATGTATGAAAAGGAGGAGAATTTTGGCTATTTAGATTAATAGTAAATTTGAAAGAGTTATATTTGAATTTTTTTTTATGTGAAAATATCTATTATTCTCCAATTCTATGGATTAATTGATATGTTCCATCATTATGGTATCTTAGTGATTTAACTATGTATGATTTATTAGTTTTAAATACAGTCATTCATTTTTATCTATAGTTGATTTGAATATCTTTTGCATGTTTATCATAATTTGATGATAAGGCAACCTTTAATTTTGTATGTTTGAGTATACTATGTTATGTTTCCTTTGACTCTTCATTGTATTTGATTTTTGGTGTGCTACATAAACTTGAAACAAGTATTGGTTTAGATTCCTTGTCCTATATTATTTAAACTACTAGTCTTGAAAGGTTTTACCCCTAGTTGTCCATAGGGTCTCTTTTTTGCCTTATTCTTCCCCTTTTTTAAGTTTATTGAAATTCTACCCACCTTATTTAGAATTGTCATCACTCCACCCACTCCAAGTATATCTGGGTTCACCCATAGCCATTTTACCCATGTAAACAATTTGTATCACTCACCATTATTCCACCAACATGTTGTTATAAAATTGAATATCCTGTAACTCATTCATTAGAGTGAGTCTTTTCACTAATCCTAAGATGTTAGAGGATACCTCATATGGATTTTTGGGGTGTGTATAAAACCCACATCAACTAAAGTTTTAAATTGGTATTAAAATGAGAGCTTGCACCTCCAACTCTATCATAATAATTAAGATCACTTGAGTTTCATTAGATGCATCTAGATGACTAACAAGGTTAACATCAAAAAATAACTTGTTTCATCCACCTTTAGAGATCCATAGAAAGGTTAGGTCTAATAGAGGTATTTATATAATACCCAAGGATCGATCATCATCCCTAGGAAGGTAACCTCATCTTACAATAGTTTTGATGCCCCATATTTAGAATCCACTTCCTAATCCTCCACCTCTAGCTAATTCTCCATCTTAATCCCCATCTTGGTTGATTGGCTTAGCTATCAATGTCACATGAGTGGTACATTATTTGCCTATAAATGTAGAGAAGTATCTTCCTTCTCTCCCTAGAGATGAAAGATTATATAATAACATACAAAGGATTTCAAATCCACTTTGGGTATCTTGAATGTAACTCATGAAGATGTGGATTACAGAATCTTTCCTTTCACTTTATAAAAAATGGCCTATGATTAGTTTTTAAATATTCTAGAATTGTTAATTACAACCTAAATAAAATGTCAATATACCTTCTTGGCACAATTTGGCCAAGTTACTAGTGAAAGTATTATCTATAAATACTTTTATAACATGAGGAAAGAGCGTAATGAGCCAATTTGAGCATTCAACACTTGATCTCAAATGATGTACAATATATTGGAATTTGCCTATTATCCTAATGAACCATTGGCCCTTTGAATGTATAAAAACATCCTAGATCCCATGACTGATGTATTTCTATGTAAGGTTGTTAGTATTTATACTCTACATGTAAACAGACAAATATACATTCAGTTGCAATCATTGTCTTCACTTAGTTTTGTACCTATTTACCTAAATTTTAGCCCAATTTATAATATAACCTAAAATGTTATAGCATAGAACTAGACCCCAGTGCACAATCAATCACCATTAACCCATGTTGCCCAAAATAAACATCCTAGTTTTATAAACAATTATGCTCTTAAGCACCAGATCCAAAGTCAACCTTGTATACCAGTTAATGTCATTTACACATAAGATAATTCTACCATCTCTAATAAAATATAAATGGAAGCTATCCAAATTATGGTGAAGAAATTGAGTAATGAGTTCGTTAGCATGAATAAACATATGGGTAATATAGGTGTATAATACTCTAATCAAAATAATAGAGGTTTTGGTTTCTAGAGATACAATCAGTGTAATAATAACCAAGAGAATTAGGTTCCATATAACTAGATGCTAGAGATCAACATCATGGATGTAACTCTTCTAAATTGGTGTCAAGTTCATAAAATAATGAAATATAGGGAACTAGATTGTATCAAATTCTACATTACTTTTGAAATATTCTAATAGGAAGTAGAAAGGTAAGAAAATTCTATCAGTCAATAAGAACCATCTTTTTCTATTTCTTTGGGTAACCCTATCATGACTATGGTATTTGACACTTATGACTTCCCCTTTCTAGGGGAAGATGATAATGATCCTAAGGATAACATCAATGATTGTCATACTTTATAATAGTACCAGTAGGTTAGGAATAATTACAACCTAAGAAATAAGTAACATATGACTTATTCAACACTTCTTAATAATAGTTCTACTACTCCTAATTTGAATGCCAATAATAAAATACCCCATTGAAGGGAGATAATACACCTCCTCCTATGGAAAAATATCAATCATAGAGGTTTGAACATCAAGGTAGGGGAGGATATAATATTTTAGAAGACATGAAAAAGATTAAATCCAATATCAGTCTTCATGAGCTGGCTCAAATCACTAAGAAAAGGAAGATACTAATCAAGAAAATGATAGGGAAGACTTCTATTAAATCCAATACTTCTCATGAAAACATGATGATGTATAAACATAAAATTGAGGTATCACCATTCTTATTAACTATTAGAATGTTTGGAAACAATGTGCACAACTACCTGGTTGACTCTAAGGCATCAACCAATGTGATGCCTGTAACTATTTACTAAATTTTATGTTTGAATCCTGATAAGTCAAAAAGAGTGGTACTATAGCTAGATAAATTTTTAGTCCCATGTGTCATAGAAATGAAAAATGTGCACATATAGTTGGCATTAGAGCCATGTGTGTATTATATTATTGGCATCCAAGTTATTGACATTATAGAGGTAGATAGCTTGATACTAAGTTGAGATTGGTCAAAGATGTTAAATACATACTTGGTTGTGGATTTTCCCCACATGTGGTTAACTTGAAAAGGGGTACCAAATTAAATTAGGGTAGGTAGGGAGCCCAAAATGAAATAATTAATTATTGATTATAATACTAAAATGAGAAATTTAACTTCATATCAACACATGAAAGCATGTAGGATTTCAACACCAAACAATAATTGCATGAACAATAATTTGAATGTGTTTCTCAACTGTGGACTTTACATTTTGAAGGGGTTCATTAGAAACAAGGTTATAACATGGGTTTGGCCCTAATATACCTATAATGTAAATAATACTAAGTCGCATATAGGTTAAATTTCCCATACACAAACAATAGGGATAAGTATGAAGCCCTAATTTTAGGCCTACAATTCACATTAAAACACAATGTTAAACAACTAATAGAGTTTGATGAATCTGAGTTGGTTGTAAACTAAATCAAAAATAAGTAAAAATGAAAGCTTGCATACCCAAATATTTATAAACTTGGATATTGGGACTTGATTTAATGTTTTGAAGAATTTGACATCAAGGCCATCTTAAGAGAAAAGAATAAAATAGTTGATTCATTGGTATCCTTCACTATCAATCTAGCACCACTACGTGAATAAAAAATATAGAAATTTTTTAATGGAATTCATCCATGATCTTTTTTCTGAGATAATGTGGACAACTTCTAGGTGTTGGATGATGATAAGTAAATTGTATAGTTTCTATTTTATTATTTTCTAAATATTGGAGTTATATTTATAAATAATAGAGGGGCTGAGCAATGTAAATTAGTAAAAAAATATGCAAGAATTAACCTACTAATTTGTCTAAATAGATTGTATTTTTTCCTTTTCTAAATATATTAAGTGAGAGAGATTAGAACTTAGCTTATTCCAATTGATCTAGACTAAGACAATGTCTGATACTGGAGGAGAAAAAGTAAGAAATAGTCAAAAACACATCTCTAGACTTTATTTCTTGATTGGATAAGAGCACCAAAAATAAGAAACCCTACTATTTAGTGTTATAGTCTTATTCCAGCATTGCTTTCCTGAGGTTGACATAATTTTAGGTTCTATTTAGAATACCTATGTTACCCTATCACTAAAATTTTAGAGTTTGGGACCTTGCAGAGCTCGTTGTGTGATTTTTTTAATCTTCAAAACCATTAGGAGCTCCTGGTGCTTGAAATTAAATGAAAATTTAGGAAAGAAAGAGAAGGGGTTAGTGTGTAAAGGATAAATTAGATGCACTTCACACCCCATGTGTGGGCACGCTACCTACATACAAATACTTTGAAGAGGGATCAATCTAATGTAGTTCTCCCATTGAAGTTTTTGGTGCAATTTATATATAATCAATGAAAATATAATGCAAAATTGGATGTGCTTCAGTTGGATAGGGACTAGTGTAATGACTTGAGTAGGCTTAAAACAATGTTGTAAGGATATGTGAAAAGAATGAGGAAGAGTGCTTGAGTGTACTTGCTTGTAGTCTTATGTCTCTCTTGTAAATGAGTGTCAACCCTTCTAAATGGACTTTAAATGTAATTTTATAAGGAAATGGATGATCATGGGTTAAATTAATTCACATTAGTCTAATAAAGGAAAAGATAAAGAACTAGAAGAATCTGACTATTGGAGGTAAAAAGAAACTTGGACAGTAGCACCAAAAATAAGACACCCTGGGTTTTAGTGCTTATATCCTATTTGGGCATTATTGTCCTAAGGGGATGATACTTGGGGGGGGTAGATCTGGGCCTAAGAGGGATGCAAGGGTCTGAAATGTCTAAGTCCAAAAAGTTTTGGATGATTGGGAATTAGTGAAAGAAGTAGCCTAGAAGGATTATGTGAGGAAGAAAGAGGACCTATAGGTTGGGTGTCTTAGCCATAATGAAGTTCTATAATTTTGAATTTTACATGACTATATTTTTCCCTCCTCTATTCTAGTGATGTATCAAATCAAAATACTAGGATAAATGGAAATAAGAAGCATACCTAAATTTACCTATAAGGGTGAAGCTCATGAAGCTATGTGATGTTGGATGTGCATAGAGAGAACACACTTGTGAATTGTGTATCTACAATGAAAAAATCATGTAAATTAATTCTTACTAGATATGTTATATCTAAAATAAGAATGTACAAGAGATGAGTAAGAGGAAGAGAAAGGAATGAATACACCTCATTGGGTACGTAAACTAATATAAAACCTGTTATGATGTTGGAAGGTCCTGGATGATGTTGAGTGTGTGTTAAACCAAGAGTAATATCATGAATGGAGTTGAGTGTTTAATTCCCTATAAAATGGATCAAGAATCCAAATGTTGGACCTTTGACTCCATCATCACCAACTATGTGAATTTAATGAATCATGCATATGCTTAATTTATGTTTGGATTGTGTGTCTAATCCCTCTGAATAGGTGGCTCAAGAATACAAAGGATGGACCTTTGGCTCCATCATTGCCTTATGAAGTGATATTAGTATAGAATATATGTCCCATGAGATGGCTCATAGATCCTATGAATGTGTTGTAAATTTGACAATGTGTCATGGATAGCCTAAAAGTGTGTTGAAAACTAGGCCACTCTTAACCATTTCGAAAGATGGAGGTTAGGCTTGTATGAAAGCATTTCTAAAACTGATATTAAATGCTTATGTGAAATTCAAATTAAGAACTTAGGTAATAAAAAAGCTAAACTTATATGAAATTTTAACTCAAATATGATGTAAACCACCTACAGATGGAGTAAGGCATGCAACTACTGAGAATGCCTAGAATAAACTGAACTCAAAAATAAAAGAAGATCAATGTGCCATGCACATTGCCCCCAATCATTGGTGTCTAAAACATGGATTATAATCTAGAAGTTATGACAACTACCTAATCTAAATTGAAATTAATAACCATTATGTTGTGCATGATAACCCCCCTATATCTAGATTCTTTGAGAAAACTATATTGAAACTATTGAATTTGACTGATCTGGAAGTGCAAAAACTATCCCTAAACTAAAATTTTTGCCTATTTTTTGAAACCCTAAGTGTTTTCCTACTTGGATAAGAGTTCTAAAATGTGTATATCCCTATGTTTAGCACTACTATCCATTTTCAGCACTATTTTCTGATGTGAAAACAAACTGTTGATATGAAATTGTCATAATTTTTTTCTCTAGTTTGACCAGTTTAACCTATGGATTCTATGTTGAGTGTTTTGAATGATGATATTTTTAATATTAGGAGGTTTGATATTTATGACAAACCCTTATTTTATGCCCCCTCTTTTTAGGGTAGGAATGATGAACTTGGAATGACTACCCTTAGAAGAAAAGAGTCCTAAAAGTGTGTTAAATTATATAGATACATGATATAGCATTGATTTTCAACAAGATATTTTTGGATATAGCAATGTTTGTATTGAGATATTGTTAGATCAATAGGTTTATGCCTAGATAGATATACCAATGTAAGAGAATGTGCATGATATTGAAATAGACTGGTAAAGTTAGATATTGGTTTTTAGTTGTTAGTTTATTAGTAAGCATGGAGGGATGGAGCATGATGCCCATCATCAGATCTAGTAAGCAAGATAAATGCATGATTGGAATCATGGCATTGCACATAGTGAGGAACAAACAAGCAAACAAGAATAGGAATCAAGAAGCAAGAAGAATACAAGGGTGGCCAAGGGGCCATGCAAATAAGGGATATGGATGCATGTCACTCAAATTGGAAGACAAACATGGAAGGCATGTTCAAATGAAACATACATATACAAGTGGAAGAAGCAAAATTGACACAAGGGCCACAAGCACATGAAAGATTAAAAATAAAGGAAATTGGTATATGTCCTAAGGCACACACATGAATAGAAGTAAAGGACCTTGGTAGATTTCCTAAGGTAAAAACAAAAGACAAGTAGGAACTAGAAGGTGCAATCACACAAACTATGATAAGCAAGGAATGAAAGCAAAAGTAAGAACTATAAAATAATAACACATCTAACTAATTAAATAAAATATGAAAGTATTTACAATATGTGTAGTAAAATACCAGGTATATTCTAAGAAATACAAAAGTGCTAAGTAATAGTGAAATGTCAATCTAGTAATCTATGTAATCTAGTAAGTAATGTGCATCAGTATGATAACTCAGAGTGCGTAGTATAAGAATGACATAACCTAGATGGTGTAGTCATGTATAAGATGACCCTAATGGGTATGTATATCTATGTGTGTCTCAAATTTAAAAATATGAATTCCCCCTGGATGGGTAGAATGAAGCAATCAAATAGCTAGATGTCACTACACACACTCAAAGAAGATCAAGTGAAGCATGTTAATGTAGATAAATCAATATACAATAGCATGAAATAGAAAATTTAAGTCATAACATGATAGTATCAATGCAAACATGGATGATGCATACAATCAAAAAATGTTTTTTGTGTTTTTACAATTTTATTTTTGAATATTTTTGTTTTTTTGAAGTGTTATATTATTATTTTTATTTTTGACAATATTTGAACTATGTATAATCAAGAAAGAGATAATATGTATAATCAATGCTAGAAAGAAATGATACTAACTGATGAGTCTCATATGGGATCTCCTATCATGGTGTCTTATATCAAATAATGGGATCATGCATGATTGTGAGGCATGATGGAGTGTCTGAGATTATGCATCTAAAATTTGTGTACATTGTAACTAATCTAAAATCTCTAAAGTGGAAATTGAATTTAGGGTCCCCCTGTGACTCTAAGAAGTGGATACAACTATAATTATCTTAGGGACCCATATGAAAGTAGGAGAAGCTCTATGAATAGGTTTTCTCTATGTAGTTATATTATATCTCAATGTAACTGCTTGAGGTGTGACTACTATCATTGAAAGCTATCTAGAATATTAAAACTATGGTGGTCTATGAACCCTCTATACTAGTTTTGTATGCCATAATTATGTCTAACTTTGAATTGGAAGCTAGACAAAAATTATAGTGGAAAGTAGAATAGGTGGAAGAAGTGGAATTGGTGATTATAAGCTGGTAGATGGATCTAAAGTGGAGAGTGGTGACTCATAAATAACCATGTTGACTACAATATTAGTGTGAATGAATTTCATGCATCTATAAACTATAGAAGTTACTGCCCTAAGTTTTTGAATCCATGGTCGACCAAATAATATGTCAAAAACTTCTACACTAGGAACTATAGTGACTGGCATGGTCACATATGTAGGACCAACCTGTAGTGGAAGTACTATCTCTCACAATGAACTCTAAATATACCCACTAAAACCAATGATAACTATGTTTGTTTGAAAGGTATCTTTCTCTAAATAACCTAAATGTTGAAGTAGTGTGAAGGTAAACATGTTAAGATTGGAATCATTGTCAATTATTACACCGTGAATACACTAATTATGAATATGTGATCTAATAAAAAGTGCATTATAACCTATATTATCTTCCATAATATCTTGATCTAAAAAATATATCAAAGGCCTAGTTAGAACTCTAAACTTATACACACCTATCATACCTCTCAAAGGATGTGTCTTGACTAAAGATACCTAGTATGTATATGGTGCAGGATGTGTATGGTATATATAATGAACACTTGATGTGTCATCTTTCTCTTATTATAAATTCTATGGAAATGGATTGAAAATATTTTCAAAGCTTTATCTTGTGTTGGTTCTGCCTTTAGAGACTTAACTGAAGTGCCCAAATCAAGTGTATTATCATCAATCAAATCATGTATCTTATGTCACAAACTGATGCATTTGTTTATTGTATGGTTTGGTGCCATATGAAAAGTACAAAATACATGTTGATCATATCCTTTTGGAAGAGGATTTGATGGATTTACTTCCTAGATAGGAGAGAGAGTGATGATGTTAAATTATAATAACTATTGTAAAACCCTAGCTTGAGAAATTGGTAGATTGGTAAATGCATGATGAGGAGTTACTGATAAAATCACACACTAAGGGGGATCTAAATTTGCATTGACTGTTAGTTGATTCTAATTCTTATTGTCATTGATTTTGACCTTGTATGGGACTTTTCTATTACTCTTGTTGGTTGTGTCTAAGATACTTGAATACTTGAGTTTGCCCATTAAAATTAGCTTAACTTCTCTTCTTTTGAGTGCTCGACACAATTAAGTGAAGGAAGAGAATATTTTAAATAGAATAGATTCATGTAGTACTAATATAAGGTTCTATTTGAAGATGTCATGTAGCTCTTGATCAGCCATAGGGCTAGTTAACTTAGCCAAAATGGTCTTGTATTTAAGAACATAATTTGTGAGAGGCTCATTTGACCTTTGTTTATGCTATGCAATCTATGCATATGAAACCTTATCACCAATGTTGATACTAAAATGTTCTAGGAACATATCTACTACAGGATTGAATATCATGACTGACTAATTTGGTAGACTATAAAAACACTATAAAGCATAATCCCTTAGGCTCTATGGAAATAGCTTGGTAAGTAGCCAGTCATTGGGTACATAATCTAAGAATTCTATGTCAAAAGCTCTCAAATGTGTCTCTAGATCACCCTTTCCATCATAAACACTAAGCTTAGGTTGAACAAATCCTTATGTCAAGGGTGTAGAATCAATATGATGTGCCAATGGTGTATGCAATAAAGCAAAAGAATTTGATGCCTATGTAGGTCTAGAAATACCTTGCTCAAGATGTTTCACCTTGGATTGAAAAGATCATATCTATTGAATAAGGGATACCACATTAAGATATATGGATGTACTAGCTACAATGGGTGGCATAGAAGAAGGTTTGGATATTATAGGGGGTGGTTGAGACATAGTTGCCCCCATAGTGTCATTTATAACTGGCTGCTCTAAATGATTGAAATACTCAAATTGCTTAGCCTTTTTTATTTCCATGATAGATTATATAATTAGTGTATTATCTTTAGGTTGTTCTTTAAGTCTTTCTCTAAAATTTTGTAAAATCAAATATTTGTTGAGTATGAATTCATTATTGATAATGGGTGGAAGTGGATCAGTAGTCCAATGTGGTGGAACATGAGCATTAGTGTGCACACCATCATTGTTATTTTCATACTAATCTTTGTCAAAATTATCCTCATTAAAATTAGTGTTATTTGGATGTGTAGAATCTATGATTGGAACTTGAATTAATTATTTATCCGTGGTATATGGTCGAGTTACAAGAATTTGGGTGAACTCAGTAGGATTGTCACTAAGTCTTACATTTTGTCTTTAAGGAAGAGATGTAAGGAACTTAGGTGGAATAAGGAGAAAAACTTGGATGATAGTATCAAAAATTAAACTGATATAATCTAAGCAAGGCATTGGAATATGCATGAAAAGGATATAAGACTCTGAAACATGTAATGTGATACTTCAACAAGCAAAAAGGAGCTAGTACATGCAAATAAGGATTTTTAAGAAATATTATTTTCAAAATACTATGAACTTTTTAATTTTAACTACTTTAAATATTCAACTAAAATGTAGAAAAATGATTGGAAAAAACTTCAAAAAATAATTGGGAACTAGTTGATGCAAATAAGATTTTAAAATTAGTATAATAATCTAAGTAATTTGCTATGAATTTTTAGAATTTATCTTGAAAAAATTATGAAAAATCTAAAAATATTTATAAAATTAGAAATATATTTTTCCCAGTGGTTTGAAAGTGTTTGTATGCAAATAGGACCTAGTATGTGCAAACTAGGGTTTTGGTGAATTTATTGAAAATATTTCAATTAATTTTTATTTTCCTAATTTTTAAATTTAGAAAAATATTTCAAAAAATTATAAATAATTACCCCTAGGAATTTTAGGGTTTTTGTGCAAATATTTGAATTAATTCAAGTTCACCAAATGTTTTATTGTTTTTGGAATATTGGAATTATATTCTTAAATAATAAAGGGGTTGAGAAATGTAAATTAGTAAATACATATGCAAAAAATAACCTACTAATTTGTGTAAATAGATAATATTTTCTCCCTTTTAAAATATACTAAGAAGTGAGAGAGATTACAAATTAGCTTATTCCAGCTGGTCTGGATTGAGACAAGGTTTGATACTAGAGGAGTAGGACTAAGAAGCAATCAAAAATAGGTCTCTATAATTTGTTTCTTGATTTTATAGGAGCATCTAAAATAAGAAACCCTATTTTCTAGCACTATAGTCCTATTTTGGTGTTGTTGTCTTGAGGCTGAGAGATTTTTGGGTTCTATTTATAATGCCTATTTTACACTATCATTGCAATTTTAGGATCTGAGACCTTGCAGAACTCATTGTGTGATTATTTTAATCTTCAAAACCCTTAGGATATTTTGGTACTTGAACTTGAATGCAAACTTGGGAAAGAGAGAGAAGGGGTTAGTGTATACACGACACATTGGATGCACTTCACTCCTCGTGCGTGGGCACGTTGCCTACATACCAATACTCTGAAGAGGGATCAATATAATGTAGTTATCCCATTAAAGTTATTGATGTAATTTGTGCATGATAAATACAACTAGAATGTAAAATTGGATGTGCTTTAACTAGCTAGGGACTGGTGCAATGACTTGAGTAGGCTTGGAACAATGTTGAAAGGCTGTGTGTAAAGAATGAGGAAGATTTCTTGAGTGTACTTTCTTGTATTCTTATGTATCTCTTGTAAATGAGTGCCAAACCTTGTAAATGGACTTTAAATAGCCATTTATAGGGAAACATATGATTGTCAATTAAATTAATTTATATTAGGCCAAGAAGGGAAAAGATAAGAAACCAAAAGAATCTGATTATTGGAGGCAAAAATAAACTTAGATAACAGTGCCTAAAATAAGACACCCTAGGTTCTAGTGCTCCTATCCTATTTAGGTGCTATTGTCTAAGGAGATAATACTTAGGGGGATAGATCTAGGCCTAAGAGGGTTGTTTAGGTCTGAAAGGGTTAAGTCTAATTTTTTTTGGATGACTAAGAATCAATGAAAGAAGTAGCCTTAAACAGTTATGTGAGCAATAAAGAGGACCTATATGTTAGGTGTCTTAGCCATATTGAATTTTTACAATTTTGCATTTTACATGACTATAGTTTTTAAATAATTTAGGAGCTTTTGAAGCCCAAATAATAGATGAAGGAAATATCCAACCTATGTAACCTAAAGATATGGGTGAAGAGGGTGTTCTGAAGCTAAAATAAAATTGCATCCCATTGGGCATTATTTCATTGGAATGAGATTTTAACATTGACACTCAACCCTACAAATAGAAATAGATGAAATTAATTGAGTCCCACTTCACAAAATAAAACCTAAGGACTAACCAAACTCCCCAATTGGTGAATATATGTCTAAGTTATACTAAAAATGAGAAGCATGGGATGAAGAGGTTAGTTACACATTACACGGATGTCATTACTTGGGTATATGATGACCAAAATATCTTTGATCCAAAATTCATTACCCACACCATCCATATAAGAATAGAACATAAGTTGTCTGGGAAAAGATAGAGACTAGTGAACCCAATCCTATAACCTCTCATAGAGACTAAAGTATAAAAGATCCTAAGTGCCAAAATTGTTTTCCCAATTAAGCACTTGATCTGAGTAGTTAACTTTCTACTACTCAGGAAAAAAAATAGATAAATTAGGATATGTATTAATTTTAAGAACTTAAATAGAGTGTCAAAAAAGGATAATTATCCTCTACCTTATTTGGATGACGTAATACAGATGGTGAGTGGTTTAGAGATGATGTATTTAAATGGATTATTAGGATACAACTAGGTATTTGAAGCAAAATATAGGATGAATAATGCCTTCACAACTAAATTGGGATATTTTGATTATAAAAGTATGTCATTTGACCTAATCAATGTAGGAGCCACTTTCTAGAAAGTGGTCAATTTTTCCTTTTAGGGACAGGTAGGAAAGTGCATCCTCATTTATATGGATGATCTTATAGTACTTTCCAAGATTATATCTGACCATGTAGGCCATCTAAAAAAATTCCTAGATAGATAAAAGAGGTATGGAGTTTTTATGAACCAAAAAAATGCATTTTGGAGTTACTTAAATAAAATTTATGGGTCATATTATCACAAAACATGTGATCTCCATCAACCCAGTTTGCATCTAGGCCATCTCTAAGATGAATCTACCTAAAAACAATAAATAACTAAAGTTTTTATTTGGAAAGATCAACTTCATGAGAAAGTTCATTTTTGGTTTAGTAGAAATCATCAAACCTTTAAATGTCATGCTAAAATAGGATGACAATATTGAGTGGATACTAGATGCAACAAAATATTTATAAGACATAAAAATAATAATTACTTAATCCCTAGTCCTAATCAATCCATATTAGAATAAATATTTCTATATTTATTGATTTACCTCATAACATACCATTGTTGTGATGTTGATGTAAAGGGTGGAAGATAATGAACATCACATTGCCTTCATGAGTACCAACCTAAAGGATGTAGAAATAAAGTATTTAATAATTGATAAATAAATATATTTCTTGATCAAGGCCATAAATAAATTTAGACATTATATTTTGTCAAATAATACATATGCCATTGCCTCCAACCTAGTTGTTAAAGTCATGCTTAGGCAAAACGAGCTAGAAGAAATAAGAGGGAAGTGGATGGCCAAACTTCCAGAGTTTGACCTTGAAATTAGTCCAACTAAAATGGTAATAGGCTAGGGTATCATCCATATGATGACTAAAACTGACGCATACATCCACATTAAACAAATCAATGAGACCTAGGTAATGGGTGGAGAACAATACTCACATATCATCCATTACCTAATTACAAGGACATTCCCTCTAAAATTGAATAGCTAGCAAAAGAGAGACCTTGGGTTCAAATCAGATCATTTCATGGGAAAAAAGGGTCCTTTATAGAAATAACTACAAATTCATATACCTAATGTGTGTCTTGGAAGAGGAAGTTAAGCACATCCTAGATAACCTACATCAAGAAATTGGTAGTGGGCATCCCTCTGGCAATACTAAAGTTCATAAAATTCTAAGGATGGGTTATTATTGTCCCACAATCTTCAAGGATGCCCATAACCACATTAGAGTCTACCATAAGTCCTAGGTATTTATGAAAGGAGAAATGAATATTGATATGCCTTCGTATCCAATCATTGAATTATTTCCTTTTTCTTAAAGGGGCATAAACTTTGTTGGGGTAATAAATCCAAACTTTTCAATAGGACACAAGTTCATCCTCACAGCTACTAATTATTATGCTACATGGATAGAGTATATTGATAATAAGAATTCTTGAGCCATAGATGTCATCAATTTCCTAGAGGGAAACATAATCACCAATTTTGACACACCCATTTCATTGGTCTATGATAATGGTTCAACATTTCAATTTACCAAATTCATAGAATAGGCCTAAAATAATCAGATCACCCTCAAGTTATCTTCAAACCATTACCAATAGGTAAATGGAGTAGCCAAGTTGACCAATAAGAACCTAATGGTTTCCATAGTAAATTTTGCATAGAATAAACCAAGAGAATGTCATATCTTATTTAAATATGCACTATGGGAAGATAAAATTAGGCACAAGAATGATCTCAAGGTTTCACCTTTTCTACTAGTATATAGACAAAAACTATTCTTCCCCATCACTCTCAAGATACCAACATACCAGTTCATGTAATAGTATATGGGTAAAGATGAGAGAATAAATTCTATACTAGTTAAGACAATTTATTTATAAGACTTAAGAATTCGAGCACTACATAACTTCCTCAAACATCAAGATATTGTCAAATGTTAGTTTGATAAGAGATCAAAAATCAAGGATTTCAACCTCTTAGACCTAGTGTTCCTCTAATATAAAGCACATGAGAAGAAAGGGTAACATGACGAGTTCACTACCTTGTTGATTGGACCATATTAGGTATCTAAATTTTTTATAAACAATGCCTTTGTGTTAAAATATCTCTAAGGTAAATACCTCACCTTTATATTTAATGGACATTATTTGAAGCATCACTTGATGGTTATTCCAACTAGAGATGCATCAGAGTGAAATGTAAGTGGATATTTAGAATATGAGTAGATTATATTTATCACTTTCTAAATTAAATTTATTTCTTTATGCACTTGGTTTCCTTTAGGATACTTTTGTTGCTTTTAATAGCTTAGTTCTATGCCTTCTAATTTAGTTTTCTAAGTTTCAGAATTGTCTCAAATAATTTCATCAACTAAATCCAAAATAATGTGCCAAAATAAAGGGATGACACATGAAGGGAGTTTAGTTTATGCTCATGGAAATTTATTATAACAATAATAGACTTTCTGGAGTTGAGTTATGTATCATTACTAAACTTTGTTTTATTTAGATTGAATATGCTTAATAAACTATTGACTTTAGCTATGATATACTAATGAAAATTTTAGAAAATCTTCCCATTTTCAATGATGTACTGCACTATCACATACTAAAACTTGGTCAGGAGATGATAAACATAAGACTATACATACACTAAAAGGGACATATTGACCAATAAATTTTCTTATTCATACACCCAACCAAAGGTGGTTCACAACCTTTCTCTATATGTGTTATAAAAAATTTAAAAAAAAAATGAAAAATGATAAAGGATAGGTTATTCAAGTAAACTCTACCAAGGCTATGGATGCCTATCTGACAATAGAGCAAGGATTTAGATGGAACTAAAGGTATCTATGTTAGGGTTATGGACACCTGGATGGTAGTAGAGCAATACCCAAGCTTTCTTTTTTCATTGGTTACAAATTCAATCATTAAAATGAAATCTAGAGTGTTTATTTGGATCTTTGTCAAAATCTTCATGACTAAGAGTAATTCACTGGATCACACACTAATCCAAGCAATGGGAAGATTAGTATGTTCCATCAAGATGTAAGAGTTTGTTCCAAAAGTTGGATTTCCTTATTAATTATTTATTAAGACTAAAT
Source organism: Torreya grandis (assembly GCA_037957365.1). Classification (NCBI taxonomy): domain Eukaryota; kingdom Viridiplantae; phylum Streptophyta; class Pinopsida; order Cupressales; family Taxaceae; genus Torreya; species Torreya grandis. The sequence continues at coordinate 3,478,326 of JARHVA010001376.1, forward strand.
TTTTGGCATAATATGTTTTTAAAATTATGGGTTCTCAAAATATTCAAGAGTATTTTCCCCTATGAGTATCCATTTATTTTTCCCTAACACACACACACACCCCATTTTAAAATTTTAAAACAAGGACCCATTATTGTAAAACTTTTATTGAGGGAGCTATGAGCTTAAAAATATATGACTCAATTTCCATGAATTTATCATATATGGTTATTTATATAGAATACAGTGTTGCACAAGTTTAAATTATGAAAATCTAAGCTTAAAATAGTATCTTAAGTCATTTTGAACCTTGGGGTTTCATGAATTTTAATGTCAATGTTCTGATTTATGAGCTAATAGGACTAATATTTGTACATTCTAGTTGGTATATTTTGTATTTTAATATTAAAGGCTAATGATTATTAATCTTATACAATTAGTCCTACACTATTGTATTTCATGTAGTTGTGACATGTGTTGGTCTTGCATCACTCAAAACTTTGGATGTTTGTAAGATTTTTAAGTCTTCAAAAGATTGTGTTATTTAAAGTTTAAGTCTTACGATCTCCTAGGATCCATGAACTCCCCAAATGGCATATTATTATTAAAATATAAACATAAATACTTCATATATTTAATGGTTCTATGTTCCCATGTGATAATTCTCTCGATCCTTCAGGGCTTTGAGTGATTGACACTTGGAACATTATTATTAAATTGGACCTACCAAATGGTTAAGTGATACTTTGGTTTATATTATAATGGTTCTAAATTTCCATTTTTTGGGTGACCTAGATCATTCCACATGTCTCAGTCATGTTAAAATGTAGACATGGGAAGTTTGATAGTCAAAATGTATACTAATCTAATGGTCCAAGCTTATATGTTATAAAATCAAGCCACGTGGCTTGATCATGTTTACTCACCACTATGGGACCTAACCAACATAGTGAAGATATTAAAAATTTTAGGTTAATGAGGACCTAACAAGTGGCATTATCTAAGGGATTCATGACCAAAACATAAAAATTAAAGACCAATATCATAGTAAAGAAGCCAATCAATGAATAATTGATAGCTATCTCAAAAGTGATGACTAGACATAGATAATTAATGAATTATTTCCATTTGGAAAATAATTTCACCTACCAAATTTGATTGACACATTTAAATTAAAAAGAGGATTAGATAAAAAAATTTAATCTACATTGAAGGTGTACAGATACATTCAATACTCACGCCTATGAATGATATATACAAAATTTATGCTAAGGAAAATTCACTTTGCCATTACTATTTTAATCAAATGAGTGTGTTTTTGATCTTCCTCAATGCCAAATAAACCCTAATTTTCTTTATAAAGTGAACATATAATAAACCAATAGAACACCAAAATAACTACAACAACCAAAGGAGAATAATGGACTCTTCTTCAAAATAGGTTAAGCCCTCAGTACCCTCCCCATATTCACATGTGGTATTAACAGAGTATAAAGATACAATATAAAGTTTTACCATTAATTAATTCTCTTGGAAGAGGTGGAATCTATATAGTCATACACTGTCAAAAATGAACTCACTCTAGGCCAAGCAATACATTGATGATTTGATACCAATCAAAGAGCAAGGACTCCACAAGGGGACAACCAAACCTAAAGTAATGCTATGTAATGACATATTGAAGGCTTTTTTTATTAATGGGAATAGTGATATGGATATTTTTCATGTTAGGAGTGTCAAGAATGCCTCCACTTATATTTTAGGTCGGTCATTTCAAAGATTCCTTAGATTTCCCTTTATTGAGACTGCTTATAATCAAGTCTTAGCCAATGTCTAGCTTGAGCACAACATAGTAGATAGAAAGATAAAATAATGTATCAGAAAAGGTTAGAGGATGAATCCCAAAGGGGTTATCTCCTCTAATGGCCCATTTGAGTAGGCTATATATTTTCTCAAGTATTTCATAGATTCTGGTTGAATGGTTTTCATTGTTAGATATACTCCTAACATCTAACTAGTTAGTGGCATTTGAGGAGATTATAAGTGACCAATTAAAATCACAAGTGCTCCAATATGATTATAGACCTTTAGATAATAATTTATATATTATGTCCTACTAGTTGGATGTAGTGATGGTCATAGTTTATTAAGTGTTATGGTTAAGAGTGGCAACCCTCCAATGAATATTTGGCAAATAGGGTTGGAGAATGTTTTTATTTCATGTTCATTGATAGATATAGAAATGAAATTAGAAGGATATTCCTAATATATATAAATTAATTTAGGTCACCCAAATTACACCTAGATGTAACCTCCATCTAGGTAGAATGCACTAGGACCACTCATCTACTTCTACCATAGCATGTTTCAGACACTATATCAAATAGGAAGTAACATATTAGGTATTTAATAGAATTGATGAGGAATTGGGTCAGAATTATTTGGCCTAATTTTTCAATACTCCTCTAATCATTTGAAAGCATCAATATGTGATCTGATCACATTTTTTTTAAAGTTGGTAAAGTTATAAATATAACTTATAGCTCAGACCTTTTAGGCAATGGGACCCTAGGATAAAACTAAGGGAGTACCTAAAATATATTTATGAAAATAATAAAGTGAACATATCATATTATCACCAATCATATCATCATGATCATGTCTTCTTAAATGCCTCAGATGAGTCAAAGTTATAGAAAAATATGAAAGATAAATCAATGTGTATGATACTTTCTAAAGCCTATCAATACAACTAGGTAATAGAATAAGAGGCACAAAATACATGGAGTAATAAATGGATCCCATCTCTACCACATGATTATCAACCATAGGATTAACCTCCCTCCCTTTCAATAGATCCTACAAAGGGACAACTAGATGAATCTAATAGTCAAAGAGAATCAAATCCTTAGATTAGGAGGGAAATTTTGAGAGGTTTCTTGAGTCCTCAGGTCCATTATGCAACAATAGTTGCCCATATTCAGATTATGGGCATAGATACCACAAGGTATAGGTCAAAATTTTCTTCAATTGAATAAAGGAAGAATATTATTTTTCTATTTTTTGGATATAAACTATGTACAAGCAAATGAAAATAAAATATGTATAAGGAGCAAGAGTAAAAAAAGTATGTACAAGAGGGTATGAACCATACTAAGTGATGAGTCTCATGGGAGACTCATTATTACTATGACCTCTATAAAATAAGGTAACTATGATTATGCATGTTATGTGAAAGGGTAACTTTTGTAGACACCTAAATCTAGCCACCAACAACCTCCAATCAAGCTTTTGGTAAATTTCCACTTAAAATGCATAATTTGGCCTAAAAACACTAAAACATGATAAATGATGTGAAAATAACATATTCAAGTGCTGATTTTGGCTAGGGTATCCCTAAATGGGGCAATCCAATTTATGCACTAGCTAACTTCGATCAATTCATTTCAAGTCAAAATACTAGTTTGTACTTGGGTGCTTTGGATTGTTCTTTAATATCAAATCTCTTGCACAAGATGTGTGCCTTTGTTATTTTCTATTTATAACATCCTAAATGTGAATATAGTTCCAACATATCTGACATTGACTTCCAATTCTAATCTAGTTGAATTTTAGACTAATAATAAGGTATTTTGATCAATTTGAGTAATTTGTGCACAAAGTGCTTAATCATGTTTAAAAGCTAATTAATCCAAATCAAGGCCTAATTAATAATTCAATGGAAACTTATTGAATACTTAATTTTGAAAATGAATATTGAATATCTGCATCATCAGGTGACCTCATTTCTTGGGAAGACATCCCTAGGCCATAAATGCCACAAATATAAGGATTCATGCCCTATATACCACATCAATGCCTTCCATGATGCTCTCCATGCCTCTTAATTTACCCTTTTTCAAATTTCATGATGAGGATAATTAGAAACTTAATTCCAAAAATTGGATTAATCCTTAACCACACATGTTCATCTTAGGATGGATAGTTCAGTTTGATTCTGATCAATCTCAAAAATCTATAAATAAGATGCCTTACCACATGAAAATTAAGACATGATTATGCAAATTTAATACATAATTGATTTAAAATATTCATAAAATTATTTCTATTATGACAAATTGATTCTAATTCAAGCCAAAGGTGCCAAGGAGAGATGGAGGTAGCCAAGATTCCATTGCCAAGGACTTCATGAGCACAAATTGAGCAAACCATTACAACAAGCATTTTAGAGAATATAAGGAAGGTAAAAGAGGTTTTATATTTAATTTTAGTCATGTGTTTTATTCATGTTTATTAACTAAGCTCTTCCTAGTGTCTAGTCCTAGAGATGTTATGTTATTTAGTGTGTTTTTTTAATTTTAGAACTAACACCATACTAACCATCCTCTCTTAAGTCAAATTACTAGATCACATATGGCATGCTTGGTGGAAACAAATGCATCCCACACATGAATAAGATAATTTTTCAACTTTAAAATCTTCATTTCGATCCTTAAAACTCTTTCAATTTGATTTTATAACTTTGCTTTGATATTTTTCTTTGTCACAGTTTTACACAATAACTGACGTCAGCTAGTAAAACTATCATCAGTTGATATAACCATCATCGATCATTATTTTTGTAACTGATGTCAATTATATAATCATCATTAGTTATTAATTTTAACTGATGTCAGTTATATAACTGACACTAGTCACTATGTTTTCTTAAAAACACAAACCTGAGAGCTATTTTAAAATGCTTGGTTTGGGGTCATATGAACTCCATTTTGGATTATTTTTTTAAAAACCACATGTTTTCTCTTAAATTTTTAGAATTTGACATTATTTTATCTTCAAGTTTCATATATTTTTTACCAAATTTGTAAAATCTATTTAAAATGTTTCTAATCTACATATTTGCTTTTGGGGTGATGCCTTAAGGGTAGACATGTAACTAGCAGATTTCAAGTTTGATAAATCATGTTTTAGAACATATTTTTCATGTTTTAAAATGAATTAGGAACATTATTTTTCAAATTTACAACTAAGACCAAGGGGTTATATGAACACCACCTCATTTTATGAATTTGGGATTAAAAATGAACCCACCTTTCCAAGATTTTTGTGTTTAATTAGTTGTTTAAGTTAGATTTTGTATGGAAAAAAAAAGGATTCCACATGTATGCTCTTCCATTTAACCCATTTATGGAACCCTTGGAATCAAAAGCACCATTCCTATTTAAAAAATCCTAGTCCAAGGCTTAGACAGAATGTCATCTAAAGTACTCCCTAACAACTTGTCAAAGATTGGGTGACCTTAAAAATGACCCTAAAGTCTTTATTTTTATGTCTTTCATTTCATTACATCTTGGATTACAAGGGGGAATTCATCACCTCCCATGAGTTCTTTAGGGAAGATTTGACCCAGTGTTTCACCTCTCGATATTGACTTCATTTGGCTCCTGATTGGAGTTGCACATGGGACATAGTGACACTTTAGACGTCGCACTACACTGAGTGAATAGTAAGATGTAGTGTTTACAAAAAGGACTAGACTTTTTTGCAACAAGCCAAGTGATACAGACCTAAAATCTATGCTTTTTTTTTTGCATTTTTTAGCATGAAAGTTATTATACAATTGATTCCCCTAGAACATTCAAAAACTTGTTAGATTTTAGATAAATCTCCACTTGCCATGGAAGTATTGTTGGTGAAAGGTACACCTCAAGTTCCATGTTTTAGTACTATCATTTGAGAGAATGGGGGTGTAAAAACCCTACTATATAATGTGCATTTACTTTTTGATGAATACTTAAAATCCTCTCAAATGACGTATATTGATGGATTTTAATAATACCAATAAACTTTGTCAGTTTAGGATCTAAGAGTGATTAATTAGTTGGTCTTGTCCTAGATTAAAACCTTGTTTAAATTTAAAACTTCATGTAACTAAATAATTCAAACCAAATGCATAGTCCTAATTTTCTTTTGAAAAAAGAGGCATTATGTTTCTCACATGAGATCATCAATTTGCCTTGTTCAAAGTTCATCAAAAGCTTGTGATTCACATCATCCACTTTGGCACATTTATGTTGGCTAATTGAGTCTATACCTTTACAAAAGTTGTGTTAATTCCTTCACTTATAATCTAAATTTGGAATTTCACCTTTATAGGTTTATATGGTTAATGTGTTAATTGGGTTCACCATTTTCACTAAAATTGAGGGAACTTAGGTTTAATTTCCAATTTGGGTTTAAGTTCATTCAAGACTCATAATCATTATCATCACTTGATAGACTTAAGCCATTTTGTGCTAAAAACTTGCACTTTGAGTCTATGCACCACAAAATTTTGAGTCAAGAAAAGTAGTGTTATGATTTCAAAATTGTGGGAAATTGTCTTTTCCTTAGAGAGTTTTTGAAACAAACTTTTTTGTCACACCTTATGGGTAGTAGAGCATCGTTATGCTACCCAAAACATTTCAAATATTGTTTCATAGACCCTCTTGCAAAAAAATAAAATTTGTTCCTACATTTTTAGACCAATTGGAGTGTACTTTTATGATATTTTGTCTAGCACAGTTATAATGTTCACTTTTGTCTAGCTTGTTTGTTAAAAGAACCAAGTTTTATACCATTATTTATGAGAAAATAATCTATGTCTAAAAGTGTCTTTTGTTTCATACCTTATACCTATTTGATCAAGTTCATGTCCAAGAATCAAATGCCTAGTGTTTTTTAGAAGTGTTTCAAATCTATTATATTAAACCTTTCATCTATTTTTAAAGTCTAATTTTTGATGTCATATGTCCAAGAGTCCTAGCGCATGCATTTTTTGAGCTTAGATTTTGACACCGCATTTGGCCAAAAGACCTAGCAACTTTTAAATTCCTAAATTAGAATGATTTGAAACACTTTGACCTTAGAGTTTGTCATTTTGATTTTTGGTCCATTTACTTGCTTATCTTGTGTGTATAGTGGACAGTGAAATGTTAGATACTTCATGCTAGCTTGTTTACTAACAAATCTATGCATAAACATTTTGATCCTTTTGATAAATCTAGACCAAGTTAGAACATCATCTATTTTAGATTCTATCCTTTTTATAGTTTATATAACTCTTTGACCTTCTATCACAAATCATTGACTATGGATCCCAACATGTATTCCTACACTTGTAGTGGACTCATGTACAATCTTGAGATTAGTAATGTAGTTGCATAAGAATAAATGGTGCAAGATCCCTATGTGGATAATATTATTTATGAGATGGATTCTTATCCCTCTTATAATACTCAATCAGGGGCACAAAGCCAAGATTCATTAGCTAAATATCTAGTTAACACACCACCTTATTCAAAACAAGACCAAGAATAAACCACACAATACCTAGCTAAAATACCCACAATGGACAAGCTAGTTCTTCAAAGGTCATATTCTACTAATATGACTTCTACGTATGATCAATTTTTTTTAGTGATATTTGTTAGAGAACAAAGATGAGATTTTGGTTAGATCCATATAGGTAGGGGACAAGTTTTTGATAGACTTTCCCCATGAAAATTTACCAAGTCTAGTAAGAGTGCCCACAATATCATTTATGATCAATAGGCTTCTAGCAATCTTATGGCTCTAGTCCAAACAATGTATCAAGACCCTAATGTATCTAATTGAGGTAAAAACATCATGGAAGATAAATTTAACCAAATGCAGATAACATATCAAACCTACTTGAATCTAGCACATAATTTCAATTAGATGAACTTGGTAAGCCTCTTATTGACCTAGTTCTTTCAATAAGAGTATTAATAGAATTAAATGGACAAGAGAATCTGAGTTCTAACCCATTCATACAAACCACTTCAAAAGATAACTTGATGCATATACTCATTATTGAAGAAGTGTCTTTAGCCTCTACATAGAATAGTGAGCCAAATGTAGTGGACAATGTGAAAACAACATCCAATATTGATCAAGGTGGTACTAACACACAAACAACTAGCCAACAACATGTGCTTGTACTTAATCCCATGGGTAGATCATTATACCAAGAAATAGGAGTTTCTACACCCCAACCTCAACCAGCTACTTCCTCAAGTGTATAACCTACAAGATTAGGTAATCAAACAATGGATAATGTCACACCTAAATGATAAAATGTGATGAACCCTACTCCTCCTCAATAGGTAATGAGTAGTATTCCAAAACAATAGACATAATCTAGTGTATCAACACAACAGAGGACAAATACATTACCACCTCAATTAGGGAAAACAAATGTTCCACCTCACTAGGTAATGACAAACATACCTCTTCAGTCATAGACTAATATGCCAATTCAAAACCAAGCAATGACTATTCAACAATGTGTAAATATTGGTTAGTGATAGATGCCTAATATACAACATGTTTTCACTTTTCCATAGGGATTTATGCAATAAGGAGGTCCCCATGTTTCTCAAGTACCTAATAGACAACTATTGGTTCAAAATGTGCCACAAATTCAGAGATAAGTTCTTGGACCACAAGTTCTCACTCAATAGCAAGGTTCAATTAGTCGGTATCATGTCCCTTTTTAACCACAATAGGCACAATATAGTTATATCCCTCCATCCCAACCACAAAATCCTCTAAGTTAGACATTTATCACCAACCGAAACCAGAATAACATGCAACTAATTATGCAATTTCAAGTACATCATATTCCACATATGTGTATTCTTGGTCCACTCCCCAACCAAACTAATGTACCCCAATAGGTATCTTCATTATACCCTGGTCAAAGTGTCCCACTTATGACTTCCCAACCATCTACCCAAACTAATATTCTCCCTCAAACCTATGTTCTTTCCAATTTCCTATCCCAAGAATTGCAATAGATGAAGGATGAAATTACTACCATTCAAGCTAGTAAATAGATTAAAAAGTTCAAATTGGATGACATGTGTTCTTACCTATTCAACATGGAGTATTTATAGATACTATTTCCTCAAGGATACAAACCACCAAAATTCAACAAATATAAAGGGAGAGGTGAACCTAAGGCTCATTTGACTAAATTCTTTGTCACATGTCAACTAGTGGCATATAGCGACATATACCTTTTGTTTTTGTTCCCAAGGAGCTTGGACGGACAATCCTTGAAGTGGTTTTTAAATTTTCCCAAATATTTAGTAACAAATTTTGATGATCTTTCTGATAAGTTTGTGTAGCACTTTTCCTATAATATCGAGCATGAGACTTCATTAGTGGACTTAATGCAAGCAAAGCAAAAATATAGTGAGAGTATTACAAGTTATTTATATTGATGGAGATCCCTTGTAATTTGTTTCACCCATAGTTTACTAGATAAATAATTATCCATTATGTTTACTAAAAATTTGCATAGTGAGATAGCTTATCATTTGGAACTATAATGTGTACATACTTTCAATGAGATCATTGATAAAGGTTTGTTGATCAAGTGGGAACTCATCAATAAAGGAGTCATCAAGCTTAATTCAACTAATCAAAATCTAGGTACCAATTAGGTAAATAACCAACATCAACATCCCATTCAAGCACCAACATCACAATTGGCACATGTCAATACCCATGAAAGACTAAAGCAATTCAACCACAATAGGAATGTTATGGTAAATGGAGTAATCAAATCCCATCATGTACAAATAATGAGAACATCATTTGCACCACCTTTTTAGCTTACTCATACCTAGTAACCTCTCTAACCAATACCACAAGCATAATAACCAAGACTTGCACAAAAAATATAGTAGTCATTACCATTGCAAACCCCTCCTCATAAGAGAAATGTGCCTACACATCATGTATTTAGTGACCTAGGAGAATCTATTGAGTCTATATTTCAAAATCTTACTACCATTAATCTGATAAGTTGACCTATACTAAATCATTATTTTCAAGGCATTCCTTATCCTGATTGGTATCATGAAAATGAATTTTTTGAATATCATTGGATCAATGGGCATAATCTATGAAGATGTGTCCAAATCAAGCATTTTATTGAGAATATCTTGGATAATGGGGAGATAACATTGGATAATGGTTCTTCCACTTCCAATCAAACTCTTAGGATTTATCAAAACCCCTTTTCCCAACATAATAATCAACAATAACAAAATGATCAACAACAACAATAATAATAGCTAGTACAATAGCAAAATTAATAGTATCAAAATCAAAGGTTGAAATAGCAAAATCAACAAAATTAGTAGTAGAACCCACAATGATAGAACAATGTTCAAAACAAAGGTTAGAATGATAAGAACCAATAAACCTACCATGCAATTTCACATGACTACAATAGGGTTGTAGGTCATATTGTAGGGGGTAGCATTAATACCATCTCTATTAATCCTAGACCAAGCACTAATCAGCCTAGACCATTAATAAACAACAATATTTAGACAAATTACATATATAATCCTTCTTTAACCTAGGAATGCATATAGGAAAACTAGTAAACTATGACTTCCCCTTTTGGACCTTATATCAACAACTCATCCTTGCCATGTGACAACATTTGAGTGCATCGATAACTAAGACTTATCCTATCTAGTCCCACACCATTCCAAATATTTGTTGGAAATAATGGTCTAGTATTTAATCTTGAATATGCAATCACAACTTGGAGGTTGAAGATTACTATCCCAAGCCCATAACCATCCACCACTTTGCCTGTCATCCAACCAGCCATTCAACCTCAAAATAAACTATTCACTACTGACCAAGACAAAAAGTTTGATATTGTGGAACAATTACAAAAGACACTAACATAAATTTATATTTTAGATTTACTACAAATATAAATAATGCAAAAGAATATCTTGAATGAGTTTTTGACCTAATCCATTATTGCTAGTGACATATCCCCTGATAAATTTCAAGCTTTGGTTGGATACCTAGCTCCAACCCAACAAGTCACATTCAACCAAAGTGATATGTCTTCCCTTAGACCACTCCATAATAATCCATTATACATATAAGTTTATCTAAAGTAGCATAAAGTAAAACATGTCCTTATAGACAATGGATCAGGCCTCAACATAGTGTCTCTAAAGCTCATCAAGCTTCTTGGATACACAATGGTAGATCTTTAACTATAAATAATAACCATCAAAGCCTATGATAATTAGGAAAGAGAAACACAAAGCACCATTAGTTTGTCAGTTATCATTGGGCCTTTGACCCATGATACACTGTACCATGTGTTTGATCTTGAGTTATCATATAATATGCTTCTAATAAGTCCTTGGTTATATGAGATTCATGTAGTTCCATCAATGTTGTACCAATTTATCAAGTTTTCCCACTCAGGGATGGAAGTGAATATTCTAAGAGATTTACATGCATCTAAACACTATAAGCATCTTGAGGTCAAATTTTAAAGCTATAATTATTACTATGGCATGAATCTAAGCTCCAAGTAGGATAAAGGAAAGGCTATACTTATTGATCTTTCACTAGATAATTACATAGATCATAATACCTTAGATTCCCTTTCCCACATGCCACCTCTTGAAGCTTTTAATCATTTCACCATTTTAGATAATGGATTGGGAGAGTATGTGTTCCATGATACATTTCATATTTCCAATCTTTCTTAGAATCAAAAAATCTTTGGGCAACCTAAAGTCACCCCACATATGCATTGGCAACAAAAGAACAAAGATAAGGGACCTATCACATTTGTACCAACATTAGGCCTAGAACTTGACCCTCTTAAAGAGGATGAATCATGGTTATACAATGACAACTAAGCTGATTGTTATAAAAATGCAAATTATCATATTCCTAATAGGATCATGGAGCATCACAATTATGAAGGAAGAGGCCACAACTAAATCAATAAGGAACCATCGAGCCAATATCCATGACTAAGTATGAAATACATTATGTACTTGGATTTAAATTGCTTAGGGGTGACCCCACATATCTTATTCAAACTCCATCACTAGTGACTAGTGATGATAATGCTGACAATGAAATAGAATTTGATCATAACCCCACCTTTGATGACCTAGCTGAAACCAACTTATTTGATAATAGTGCCATTTGTACCCTTACTATGTCCATTCATCACAATCCATTGACATTATATTATTCCCAAACTAATATATTGATTGATGAGTTCTAGAATGATGAGGTATTCTATGACTTTTTAGGCCTTAGAGACAACATTCCATTGGGAGATCAAAAATCAAGATTCTCAATCACATTAGATCCTATAGCCTATTTTGGAGAGTGAGTAAACACTTTAGCCAAAAAAAATAAGTAAAACATTGAGGTCCCAAAGTGAAAACCTCTTTGAGGTGCTTTTTGACCAAGAAAAAAGTAAATATAAAGGCCAGTCTAGTGGTGAAAACATATTCTAGGCACCATTAGATGGGGGTGTTCATTTTTCTTTGAATCTAGACCAGGCAACCACCAATAATGAACTTGCTTATGGATCTGAGTTTAGCTTTGAGAAATAACAAGTATTTGATTAAATTATTCAATAATTTCTAGCTATTTTTATCACATGGCCAGATCACCCATTAGGGGACTCAGATTCATCATGCCTAGGAGAAGTTGAAGAGGATTTGCAAATCCTAATGGAGGACCCAAACATAATTTAATAGTTCAAGTAATTGCCTACTATCCTACAAGAAGGTTTGACCCTTCTATTCAAATATACAATATATTTAAATGTTAAGACTCCATTAGACCTAAAATGGATAAAATTAGGCACATCCCTCACTAAATAGGAACATGACATCTTTACAGCTCTATTGAGAGAATTTATAGATATCTTTGCATGGGACTATCTAACATGTCAGGTTTAGACCCCACCTTGGTTCTATACCACCTTATGGTTAATCTTGAAAACAAAATGGTAAAATAAAAATTATGTAAGATGCATCCTTGCATTACTATATTGGTAAAGAAAGAGTTGGAAAAAATATTAGAATCAGGATGTATTCGATCCATTGACTACTCAGAATGGATCTCTAATATGGTACCTATTAATAAAAATCCTGAAGGGATCATGTAATAATTTGAGAGACATCAACAAAGCTTTTCCTAAATATGATTTTCCATTGCCTAATATCTACATGATCATTGACTCCATGGCAAGTTATGAAATTCTTTCACTCATGGATGACTTTTTAGGATACAACCAGATCAGAATAACACCAGAAGACCAGCATAAAATAGTGTTCACCACTTTGTGGGGAACATTTTATTATCAGGTAATGTTATTTGGCCTTAAGAATGTTGGAGATACATATCAAAGGGACATGACTATCATATTCCATGATATGATACATGATATAGTTAAAGACTATGTTGATGACATATTAGAAAAATCCAAAACTAGGGTTAACCATCTACTAGTGCTACATAAGATATTTGAAAGATTAAGGGAGTCTAAATTCAAACTCAATCCAAATAATGTGTGTTAGGTGTAACTTCAATAAAATTACTTGGCTTCATCATGTCTCATAAAGGTATTGAAGTTGATCTGACTAAAGTCCATGTTATAATCGAGATACCACAACCAACCAATTTAAAGCAACTCCATAGTTTGCAAGGTAAGACCCAATCAATATGATGCTTCATCTCTTAGTTAGTAGAAAAATGACATCCATTTACACACCTTTTGAAGAAGGGAGTTGCATTTCACTGGGATGATCACTGCCAAATAGCTTTTTAACAACTCAGAGACTATCTTGTTAATCCACTTATTTTATTACCTCTTATGCCAAGAAAACCATTCTTGTTATACCTATCAGCTACCGACCATGCTCTGAGGGCACTCTTGGCTCAACATGATGACAATAAAAAATGGCATGATGCATACTACCTAAGTCATACCTTGTTTACATATGAACATAACTATGCCCCTATTGAAAAAGCTTTTCTAACCATGGTCTTCACAGCTCAGAAACTACACCATTACATGTTGAATAATAAGACCATGGTCATTATAAAAGTAGATCAATTTAAGTATCTACTATCTAAAATATATTTTAAAGGTAGAATGGATAAATGGATCATGCTTCTCAGTGAATTTGACATAGAGTATGTTAATTAGAAGGCAATCAAGGGATAAGTTCTTGCAAATCAACTTACTAAAGCATCTCTCATAGACACACAACCAATCATGTTTCAATTTCTTGATGAATCCATAATGACTATCATTAACACACCCCTTGAGGAGTATCCTTGGAATATATATTTTGATGGTTCATTTACTGTACATAGATTGAGGGTAGGCTTATTGTTTATTACACCATAGGGGGATCTAATCCTTAAATAATTTAGAATCATCTTTCCTTATGAAAATAATATGTCTGAGTATGAAGAACTTATTGTAGGACTTTGACAAGTAGTGAATTGGAATATATCTCATCTCCAATTTTATGGTGATTATTAGTTAATCATCAATCAGATCACAGATCATTTTTAGACTAAAGATGACAAGTCAGTTCGATATAAATCCATGGTTGACACTCTTAAGCAATAAATTTCCAACATTTAGTTTGAGCACATACCAAGGGCTAGTAACAAAATTATAGATGCATTGGATATTATTGGTTCTCTGATTATACAAATAGATAAAGCTAGAGAGTATCATTTCCTCATTAAGAATTTATCAGCACCAGCTCATGAACCTTAAATCATTACAATGTTTTGTGATATTGTTGGTCCTAATTATATCTAGTACTTAAACCTTTATAGCTATGTTCATGACCAATTTATACCACCTAAATTATCTCAAAAACAAACCTAAGCCTTCATTCATCATTCCACTCATTATACTCTACTTAGATCCACCCTTTACTATCATAGTTTTGATAAAACTCTACTTCATTATTTAACTTTGGTAAAGTCTACACTAGAATTAAGAGAAGTTCATGAAGGAGTATGTGGTGATCATTCTAGTGGGGTATTCATGTCTAAAAATCTCTTACATACTAGTTATTATTGACCCACAATAGATGCAGATGTCACTACGTATGTAAAAAAGTGTGATAAATGTCAATGGCATGCTAATCTAATTCATACCCTAGCAAAAACTTTGAAACTAATGTTGATACCATGGCCATTTTTTAAATGGGGACTTGACCTTATTAGGAATATTAACCCCACTTCATCTAATAACAATAAACATATCCTTACCACCACTGAATATTTCACTAAGTAGGTTGAATTTATACCCCTCACTTACATGACTAGAAAGCAAATTTCCTATTTTATCTTCAACCATCTCATTTAGAGTAAGGTATCCCCTCTAACATGATATCTAATAATGGAGGATCATTCAATAACAAGGATGTAGAGTAGATATATACTAAATATTACATTACACAATATTTTTATATAGCATATTACCCTCAAGGTAATGGCCAAGTCGAGGCATCCAATAAAACCATTGTCAATATTCTTAAAAAGATGATCAATGATGCAGGTCATAATTGGCACTTACAAATATTCCCTACCCTTTGGGCATACCATACCAATCATCGTACTCCCATATGAGCCACTCTATACTCACTTGTTTATGGTACTAAATCCATGCTTCCCATTGAGGTTAAATTGCCTTCACTATGCATCTCTTTCAAGCATGTCCTAGATGATCATGACTATTGAGTAGCTCACCTACAAGAGCTAGACCTACTTGATGAGAAATGCATAGTCATACTCAACAATTTTCAAGCATATCAGAATAAACTTAAAGGCCACTATAATTGATGTGTTAAGTATAGAACATTTGAACTTGGTGATCTTGTTCTTAAAGAAAACCAAAATAATACCATAGCTAAGAAGAAGCATAAATGGAAATTCAAACCAAACTAGATAGGGCCTTTCATCATTACTATAGATTATGGATTAGGAGCATACAGTCTTGACACACTAGATAGAGATGAACTTTCAGAGCTGATGACTATTATTCATCTCAAGTGGTACTATGATTGAGCACTAAGGTGTATTATCTATAAAGACTATTTTAGTTGTGCCATTTTATTACTATTCTTCTTTGAACAAATATCATCCTTATCCATCTTCTTGGTCATATCCACATTCCACTTCTGACCTATCAGCCCAGTGTGTTCTAATGCCTAGCCTTTATGACCTTGGTTTTCTCCATTCATTATGAATTTTTAGCGTTGAGGTATCTAATAAATTTCATTAGTTGATTTAAGTACTTCAAATAGATATCATATTTTGGGATAATGTGATAGAAGTTTTGGTAGTTGCATCCTTCATTTGTTATTCCTTTCTTACCACTGGTCTTTCTACTAATTATAACCACCTTTGGGAAAATTAGTACCTTTTGTCTATGCCATTGTGTCCTAGTTATAACCACCTATGGGAAAACTAGGGGAAACATTAAGACTTGACATACCACCTTTCTACTTCCTATGCCATACTATGCCTTTTTACCAATAGTGCCTATTTTATTTGAATTGACTACTACACTAATCAAATTTCTCCACTATATGGTAGAGCTATAATGACTTGAGGTTATACTCTGGGATTATATAGTTAGCACTTGATACATATTAATGTCAACTTGATCACCCTAGTCCATGTTCTCACCATTTTATGAGCAACCTAAGCCACACTCTCACCATTTTGTGAGCAACCTAAGCCATGCTTTCACCATTTTATGAGCAACCTAAGTCATGCTCTCACCATTTTGTGAGAAACCTAGACCATGATCTTTCCATTTTGTGATCTTGAACCATTTAGTGTCTCATCATTCTCAATTGAGTTGAGATACTACAAAATAATTCCAAAAATGTTTGAAAAATCATTAGAAAAGAACAAAAAAATTAACCACTTCTTTGCCTTAAGGATCTAGGAACCCTTACTAAGTTACAAGCAAATCACTTGTCATTTAGTTTCCCCATTTTTTTTGGCCTTTTCTCTCATGTACTTTCCATTTGAAGGACCATTCTTATTCTTCTATCACATCAATTCTATTTATTTTCATCAGTTATCATTTTCTTCCCATTCCTTGGGAGAACTACGTTTGGCTTAAAGTTTTTATTGGATATTACATCCATATAACTATGTAGGTAGCATTCACTTACCTAGTGCATATGGAGAAAACTTAGCCACCCCCTTATTTTTCTTCTATTCCCCCATTCTATTCATTTGTTTAGTTGTCACCTATTTTCTAGGGGCAATGTTCATATGGTTTCTATTGCATTATTTTTTTCTACTTATGTTTTTTGTCTCCCTATTTGTTTGCTTTTAGCACTTTTGCCTTAATTCAATTTATATGTGTTCATTAGGTGATTCCTTTCCCATACTTATACTTAAATTTATCCATATTCATATGTTTACAATATCATCATGGTTTTTATCATTGGTGCATTATTTTCTATTGAGTATTGGATTATGGGAGTCAGTCCTTATGCATATTTCAATCAAGTCCTCATGATGTTATACCATGATGCCTACTGACATGTGCTATAATAAATCTCAACTTCAAGAAGTATATTTAGTAAAGGTAGCATCTCTGACACTAACATCTCGATTCCATCCTAATCATATCCCAAATAGAGTAATTAAACATGAAAGTATTTTAATCTTTATTAGTTTAGATGAGCATCTCCCTAATAGTAGGTTGTTCTAATTCATCATTACCCTCTATGTTAATTTATCATCATCCTCAACCAAGTTTATCCTATTTGGCATAATCAAGGTCTAATGATTAACCACCTATGGGCAAATCATTGTACACCATCCCACCTATATTTCTCAATGATTATAACTACCTTTGGGTAAATTATTATGCTATCACCACTTTAATTTTTATACATATATAGGGGCATGTTGTTATCTTATTTATTTGTCCTAATTGGGGTAGCTCCATCTTCTCAATGATTATAATCATCTTTGGGCAAATCATTGTGTTATTATACCATGTTGCCACTATTAGGGTATAATGCTTATAACCACCTTTAGGAAAACCATTGTACACCATCCCACTTGCATTCTCAATTATTTTGACTATTTTTCAATATCATTATGTTTTCACCCCATCATCTTTCCTTTCTTTGGTCCCCTCTTTTTGCTTCTTTATTTTTTGAGGGACCATTTATCAACCTACTTGTGCCAACCATTCCCTTGAGGGGGCATCATATAGTTAGTTTATCATCATTACAAGTATATGCATGTAGGACCTTTTCATTATTTGAGAAGACATTACTATGCTTGTAACTTTCAATGCCTTCCCAAATGGGGACAAACTATAGACACCTAAATTTGGCCACTAATAACCTCTAATTAGGCTTTTGGCCAATTTCCACTTAAAATGTGCAATTTGGCTTAAAAATACTAAAACATGATAAATGATGTGAAACTGATGTATTCAAGTGTTGATTTTGGCTAGGGTATCCTAAATAGGGTAATGTAATTTAACTTCGATCAATTCATTTTGAGTCAAAATGTTAATTTTATACCTAGGTGCTTTGGATTGTTATTTCCTATCAAATATTTTACATAAAATGTGTGCCTTTTTATTTTTTATTTATAAAATCTTAAATGGGAATACAGTTCTAATGCATCTAACATTGAATTCCAATTCTAATCTAGTCAAATTTTAGACCAATAACAAGGCATTTTGATTAATTTGAGTAATTTATGCACAAATTGCTTAATTGTGTTTAAAATATAATTAATCCAAATCAAGGCCTAATTAATAATTTAATGGAAACTTATTGAATGCTCATTTTTGGAAATGAATATTGAATATTTGCATCATCATGTGACCTCATTTCTTGGGAAGGCATCCCTAAGCCATACATACCACAAATATCAGGATTCATGCCTTCCATGCCTCATCAATGCCTTCCATGATGCCCTCCATGCCTCTTAATTTCCCCTTCTTCCAATGTCATGATGAGGATAATTACAAAATTAATTACAAAAATTGGATTAATCCTCAATCACACATCTTCATCTCAGGATGGATGGTTTAGGTTGATTATGATCAATCTCAAAAATTTATAAATAGGAAGCCTTACCACATAAATTTTAAGACATTATTATACAAATTTATAATGTAAAATTGATTACAAAGCTTCATAAAATTAGTGTTACCATGCCAAATTGATTCTAATTCAAGCCAAGCCATAAGCCAAAGGTGCCAAGGAGAGATGGAGGTATCCAAGCTTCCATTGCCAAGGACTTCATAAGCACAAACTGAGCAAGCCACTACAACAATAATTTTGGAGCATCCAAAGATGGTAAAAGAGGGTTTCTTTTGCATTTTATTTGTATGTTTTATTCATGTTTATTAACTAAGTTATCCCTAGTGTCTAGGCCTAGAGATGTTATGATAGTTAGTGTATATCTTTCATTTTGGAACTAACACCATACTAACCATCCTCTCTTGAGTCAAATTCCTAGATCACAAACTATGTACTAACCATATTTTTCTATTTTTTTAATATAAACCATGTACAAGAAAATGGAAATAAACTATGTATAAGGAGCAAGAGGAAAAAAATATGTACAAGAGGGTATGAACCATACTAAGTGATGAGTCTTATGGGAGACTCACGATTACTATGACCTATATCAAATAAGGGAACTATGATCGTGTGTGTTATGTGAAAGGGCAACTTTGATCCCATAATCTATTTTGGAGTGGTGTTAGGAATCTATGGCACTAACTATGGTGTCTTATGAATGCAAGGGCCTTAAAAACCCATCTAGTTGAAGAAGCTAAAGGTGGCATATGTGCCTTATGAAAATAACCTTAATAACCCAATGATAGTGATCTCAACATAAATTGAGTAGATGGAGGCCCTCTATAATCTGACATATCTCTAATGCAAGTGTCTCTCTAATAATGGTCTCTATGTTAGATTATGCGTACATGTCGATATAGTAAGAGTATACTTTTCTTACACTAGTGGCTCTACTAAACTCTATTTTGTATCCATAGGAACTATACTCTAAGATATAACTAATAACTATGTTATATCTAGTAACAGTGCCATAATTATAAATAATGATTGTGTTGTAACTGATTATGGGATAGGTAGAGGATACTCATATGGGTGACCCTCAACTTTGACCACTTGATTTACATGTATGTAATTCAATCATATATGAACTTATGGATGGGATGGATCATATCTATTATAACCATGGCCTACCTAATAACATGTTAAACACACATGTACTAGGTACAACTAAGAACTGAGTGGCTATATATATTGGTCCAACCTGTAGTGGAAGCATAATCTCCCTAATGGAGATTTGAACATGACCATTGAAGCCAATAATAACTATGTCTATGGGGAATATATCATGATTTTAATATCCCAAATGTTACAAAAGTGTCATAGTACACATGTTAATGCTTGACCCACTGTCAATTGTAACACTCTAGATAAGATGATGATATATATATGCTCATCTAAAGAGTGTATGTAAATTTGTATCATCATCAAAAATATCCTATTCTAAGAAGTTGATGAGTGGTCTAGGTGGGACTATAGTATGGTACATGTCAATGATGTTATCTAATGGTTGTTCCTCCTTCATAATGGTATGATAAGAAGCTAGTGGTGGATATGTTTGATATGTGTAGTGAACACCTAATTTGTTCCCTACCTCATTTGTTATGTTATTTGGAAATAGATCTAAGAATATTTTTAATTCCTTAGCTTCTATTTTTTCCTTTTATTACCTTAGTGGGTATTCCCACATCAATATATTAACCTCAATAAAATATTGCATCTTATTTTTTAAGTTTATGCATATGTTTGTTGTATGTCCCGGTGCCCTGTGATACTCATAAAATCCATTAGAATCATAGTTATTTGGAAGAGGTCATGTTATATCAACCTATTTAATGTGAGGGTGATATAGGATGTTGAATTCTAAAATCTACTTTAAAACCCATGCTAGTGACTCTACATGGTTGGTGAAGATTTGTTATTGAAGAGAAAATAAATTCAATTTAGGAGATGGCTCAAAAGTTACATTGATTATGGCCCTTTGATCACTTTTGTTCATAGTGGCCCTTACCTTGTAAGGAGGTTTATTTGAACTCTTAAAATTTGATTCTGATCTATTGGTATATATATATATATATATATATATATATATATATATATATATATATATATATATATATATATATATATATATATATATATATATATATATATATATATATATATATATATAAGCTTGACCTCTCTTTCATTTACTATGTGGCAAAAATATGTGAATTTAAGAAACTTATTAAACAAGATAGCTTCATGTAATATTGGTAAAAGACTTTGTTTAAATATGTCCTAAAGATCTTTGTCTTCCATAGGGATAGTCAATTTGGCTAATATATTCTTGTATCTAAGATGTATTCTTTGATAGGTCCATTTAACTTTTTTTTAACTATGCAAGTTGGGCATATGATATTTCATCATTGATATTGACATAGAAGTGTGCCAAAAACATGTCAACCAAAGGATTAAATGTGGTGATATAATGATTTATTAAGTCATAAAACTAATTTATGGCATAATCCTTTAAACTTCATGGAAATAAATTTTTCATAAGTAAATCATTAGACACGTAGTCCAAACATGTTGCATGAAAAGCTCTGATATGGTGCTTTAGGTCACCCTTGCCATCATATAATGTAAGCTTAAGTATCATAAAATTGGATAGTAAGGGAGTTACCACTATTTTATGTGACAAAGGTGTATGTAAGATAATATTATAATAAAAGGTATGTGATTACTATTGGATCCCTTTTCAATATGTAACACCTTAGATTTTAGAGTATGAATCTCATGCATAATGGATTGTACATATGGAGTAGAGGAACTAGCCAAAAGAGGTGTAGTTGTCACTTAAGGTTGTTGAATTAAAATTTTAAGTTTTGATAGATGAGTTATACCTATAGTAGGTGAAATAATTTTATTATCAGGGGGATTTGAATATTGACCATTTTTTGTTTTGTTCCTGATTTCTAATATGGATTATAGGATTTATGCATGATCAATGGGTTATTCCTAAATTATATTTATGAAGATCTATAATATCTTATCTTTATTAATAATCATTGTATCATTGCAAAGTGGAGGGAGAGTGTCCCAATTTTTAATTTTTACATCATCTTAATCTTGATTGTATTATTTATCTTTGGATGCATTACCATTTAAATCCACATAATCAAGTTGTGAAGGATGAATAACTAGATTTATGATAGATTCCTTATCCATGTTATAGGTTTGAATAACATGAATTTGAATATGCTTTATATATTAACACCTAATATAAAACTTATTATTAATGGAAGATAGATATATTTTTGAGATGGCATATAGTAAACCAATTGGAATAGAGTTATTAAAATAGAATATATGAAATATGATAATTTTAAAGCAGATAATGAAAATAAGAAAAAAGATATAAACCCTAAGAGCATTTAGGGTTAGGGTTTTTAATGAGGGATGATTTTTGAAAAATTAAATTACATTTAAATAAATAAAACCTTGATGTGGTATTGATTAAATGAGTTAGGTGATGCCAAAAAATCAAAAAAATATAATTTTATAACCCTAGTTTAGTGCACAAAATTGGGAGAAGGTAAACTCTATGTAAAACTAGGGTTTTAAGCAATATTTAAAGTAAGTCAGGTTCACCAAATGTTTTAACATTTTAGGGTTTAGGTATTTAAATCCTATGTTTAATTAAAGGGTTGAGTATTTTAAATTAGTGAAATAAAATGCATAAAATAACCACTAATTTGTTATAGATTTTGACTAGCTTTGACTTCCTAAAAATAGTAATAAATATATGTAAATAAATACTTATCTAAAAAATGCCCAATAAAAGTGATCTAAGTGATATAATTTTAGATTTAAATAAGTATGCGTGTCATTAATTAGATCCATATGTCATAACCCCTCCTTGATAGTAGTGCCACACTTGGACAGTAGCACCATGTGACTTTGGTGTCCCAAAAATGGCATTAGTTTCCTCTGTGTAGGACTACTCCAAACTTATGGGTACACTTACACCTATGTTTATGGGTTTATTCCTACACACAAAGTTTGAAACTCTATATTATGATTGTAATATATGATTAATGATGCAACCCCTATTCCTCATAATTAAGGCATGAACTAAAAAGTGTTTTTATTATTAAGATAGGATAGACATCCTCAACACCCTGTTGTGAAGAGAGTTGCCTATAAAACAATATTTCAAGGAGGTATCAAGCCTATATTTCTCCCCTACCTAAGTGCTAGTAAAAGTGATGATAAAATTATAGTGGTCTTGAATGCCGTAAGTGTGCTTGAGATTGGAAATCTAGAAAATTTGAGTTTAGGGTAGTTGTAGATGGTAGTATGCAAAAGTAAGGCAGAATAGGGATTAATAACATTGATTTTTCTCAACTTATTTTTTGTTTTGAATAGGTATTCTACATATAATTTCCATCTAGTGGATAGAGGTCTAAAATTCAAGAATTTATAGTGTTTTTTTTATCTTGTACAGATAATAAAAGATGCTTAAATCAACCTTAGGAGGGTTTTACTTCTAAAAATGTATTTGTTTAATAAAGATAGGGTAAGGGACATTAACACCATTTTGGTGACACTAACACCATATGGATATAGTGTCCTTAATGTGGCACTAATATCTAGCTAGTAGGCTACTAGGTATGAAGGGCCAATATTAGGAAATGTGGGTCTCCTACTAAATTTAAACTGACTAAGGATGCATGTGGTCTGCACAAAGGCTAGAAAAGTGTGATAATAGGCTCTAGGATAGGTATAAGGATAAAATAATAAAATTTTGTCTCAATTAGAACTCTTAGCACCTAAATACCACTTTTAGGCTATTATAATAGCATTCATGGAGCTAAAATAAGGACTTGTAACAATACCAATTTTAGTCTTTCTTGATTATAAGAAGCCATTCCACATGCATGTAGATGCTTCTAGTATTGCAATAGGAGTTGTATTAGTGGAGCTAGGTGAAGGTGGGTTGTATCATATTATACATTTTTCTAGTAGGAAGTTATTAACTACATAGGAACTATACAAGCACAGAGAGAGAAGCATTATCCATGGTTTTTGTACTACAAAATTTTCAGCACTACTTGTTGGCTACACCATTTGATTTCTTTATGGATCACCAGGCATTATGATACCTATTTAATAAGATAATGTTAAGAGGATGCATATCCAGGTAGCTTATGTTATTTTAATAATTTTAATTCTTCATTAATATCAAGCTAGGATAAGAAAGTGGCATGTGCAGTACATTATTACTATAATAAATTATTTCACTAAATGAGTGGAATTTGTTTCCACTCTAAGATATGGTGTGAAATATGCTACCAAATTTTTATATGAAAACATAATTATAATATTTGGATGTTTGTTTAAGATGATCAGTGATAGAGGAATGCATTTCCTAAATAATACTATCAATAATCTCAGTGAAAATTTTAAGATATCACACCATAAAAGCTCAACTTATCACCCATATATAAATGGACAGGCTGAAGCATCCAATAAAGTATTGGGGAAAATGCTAACAAATATTTTTAATGTGAAAAGGGATTATTGGGAAGATCACATTCCTACAATTTTGTGGACCTATAGAACACATTACAAAATAGCTACAGGGTTCAATCCTTTTCAATTGGTATATGGCCTTGAGGTAGTAATGCCTATGGAGTATATTATTCCTAGTCTATGCATTGTGATGGTTATGAGATTAGGGAAACAAGATTCATAGAAATCAGAATTGATGGACTTAACAAATATGCAATAAAATAGATAAAGGGCATAATGGATACAATAGATTAACAAGTAAAATAAAAAAGCATGGCATTATCACAACTTGCAATCCAAAGAATTTTATCTAGAATAAATTGTATTGCTTTATGATAGTATATTTAAATCATTCCAAAGAAAGCTATGCATATATGGAAAGGACCCTATATTATTCATGAAGTTTCAAATAGGGTACTATAGTGGTAAAATATTTGTAGGGAACCATACTGCCATGATGTATAAATGTTTGTAAGCTTAAGACTTACCACATTAAATCTCTATCATTCAGCTAAAAAATTAAGTGCATGCTTAGTAATACCATGTATTTAGGATTTTATTTAATTTAATTTATTTCTATTTTATTTTTTTAGGTTATAATGTTTGTACAATTCATTCATGATGGTGCAATACCTCATAAAAACCATGATGTAGTTATAATCATAAGGCGTGATCACATTCTAGAGATAACTCAAATGAGACAGTTGGCTACAACTACAACAAGTATATTAATTAAGTATAATAAGGTGGTGAAAATAAAGGTACATAGAAATGAAGGAAAATGGTCATTCTAAACCATTAATGATGTGGTGTTTCAAAAGATTGCATCTTTTTTTCGTAGATTGAGTAGTAAATAGATAGGTGGAGTCATAAAATAACTTGGATACATGAAAGGCCATCCAGTCACATCAAATAACTACCAAAGGGGTAAATCAAAGATTTTAAGCACAAAACATCATTATCAAGGAAACTTATAGCAAGTGATATCAATTGGAAAAGGAACACTCACGTGTAAAGAGTCTGATTCAAAGTAGTCGGTGAGAAAAAATTGGATGCCAAAAACTATATAAGCATGGGGTATGGACAATGCCAAAAAATTACAAACTCCATATAATCAAAGAATTATATGATCTATATTTAGAATACCTCCCTATAAATGTATTTTTAACTAGATCTTGATGAGAAAGCATTCATCACAAATCACTAATATAGTTATGGAGAGAGGTCAGTTATTGATCCCACCCACAGATGCATAGAAAGATAAGAAGGGGAATGGGTTAGGTCTTCTATAAACCAATTAAAATGACCCAAATCTATTTGATTTAATTGACATAGTAGAATCTAATAGTTTTTCACAATATCCTTACGGAGCCACATAATCAGGAACCCTCGCACTTCAACATCCGATTCAAGATTATGACACAAAAAGGTTGATTAAATTGCCTACATTTAGGCAACTCAATGAGGTCATGATGACTCTATTTATTTTTTACAATCAAGGGGATATATATTTGTCCCAATAGATTATAATTTATATTACTTTGTAAATAATGACATGATCCACATGCCTTCCAAATCATAATAAATCATTCCTTGTATATAAATATATAGCACCATTGATCCATTCAAATGTGCATGAGAAATATACCACATGATTAGGCAAAAGAAAACCCATTTATTCTATTAAGGATAATTTAGACTGCATTCTATTAGAATGCATCACAAAAATGTTTTGGCAAGCTACCAAGTAGGCCAAGTACGTGACAAAAAGGGTAATTAATATTATGTATTACGTGATACAATTGTAGGACTTTAATTGGCCTGAGTTTTTGGCATCTGAGCTCACCACCAATATCAATAATGTACTTTTAGGTAGAATTCAAACATTTTCATACTAGTTTTTAGTTTATTATGTGCTTCACATAGTGGAAATATCCATTTAGACTAGTCATTATGACTACATATTTTTGGATTGTTACTACCCTTACAAACATTGCATGGAAAAAAATAGGTAGTTCTATGAGTAATTGGGGTGGTTTAGGTAGTTGGAATCCCTATATTTTATTACAGCACACCTAAGAATCCCACAAGATGTCATGTAATGTTTTGGATAACATTCTTTGGTCACCAGGATGCATAATGACATTCAAATCAAAATCCATGAGTTGGCCACTCTAACTATGACTCTAATGACATTCATTATTTTTATGATACAAGCACATGTTGAATTATATCAAAAAAAAAACCTCAGCGACAAGTTATATTCCACCTCTATAATTTATTCCTCTAGAGGTAAAATAATTAGGAGAAAGCACTACCACAACAACTAGTGTAGCCACACTCCCCACTAAAATATCCATAAGCTCCACCACCACAAAATAATGGAAAAAGGAAGGCATCTTCATGGCGAGCCTCACCACCACCATCTAAAAAAATGATATGGTAAATAAATTCTTGATTTTATAACCCAATGACTCTAAAGATAGATAGTGAGTGTGACCTACCAGAGATGGGAATTGATGAACATTAAGTTCTCAAATATATGTTGTAAGACATCAAGAGGGAGGTTTATGACAAAGAGGTGGAAAATGAATTCTTTTCTATAAATTAATGCACACTTTTTAGGTGAAAAATAAGGTATGAAAGGAACATTAGATTGACATTGCTCAATCACCTCCATCTATTCTTGTTGATACTATAGGTCGAGAAGTAGCTTGGTGTAATCTAGAGGTAGAGATATTTATCATATATAGTTACAGGATCATTAACTACATAGATGGTGGATCTACTAGAATAGGGTATTCCTATATGGACTTTACATTGATGAATGCATACACACCCCATCCCTAAACCATCATAAACTATATGAGAAAGGATGGTGTCTTTCAATGAACTTGTAGGAAAAAGTGGTTCATAGTAGTCCCAATCAACAAAAACAATCCCAATCTCATGTTGTGAAGATAAATAAAGAGGCCTTCACTCCTCTATCTAGATCTAGGAGGAAAAAGTTAGTGCACAAAGGTTAGGTTGTCAAATCAAAGTCATCTAAACATACAAAATTAGAAAATGAGTCAGTAGCTATGGAAATTATTAAGGAACCCTAGGACACAACTATGTCAGAGCCACTATAAGAATAAGAAACTATGTAGGACACACTAGATCCTAAGGATGTGAAAAATGAAGATGAGAAGAAGTAAAAAAAAGAAAGAAGAAATAATCAACAAAACAAGTGGGTACACAAGAAGCACAACACACACAACAATAAGCTTTGTAGGAACAAAAACAAAAGTATAAAGCTCAAGAGAAAGAAAGATAAAATAAAGCTTAGGAAGTAGAGGCTACATATAAATAGGTGGAAGAAGATGAGGATATAAGGAAGAAAGTCGGGTAAGAAAAGGCTATGCAAAAGAAGGTTGAAGAAGTAAAGGTAAAGAGGAAATAATAGGAGAAATACCACTAAGAACAACAAGAGGCACAATTTATGAAACAAAAGTAGGTGGAGTAAGAATCACAAGCTAAGGTTGTTAAGGAACAATGTAAGCACATCTCAAAAGCACAACTAGCTCAAGACAAAGCTAAGGCTGAGGCTAAATCCAAAGCCTAAGATAAATGTAAATCCAAATCAAAGGTTAAGGTGGATTTTAAATCTAAAGATCAATTTGACACTAAGGCTAAGGCTAAGGAGCAAGCCAAAATGCAAGTTGAATTACATGCTAAGGCTAGGGTTGAAGCTAAAATTCAAGCCAAGAGGGATAAAGAGGCCAAAGAATAGGAATAAATATAGAGCATAGCGTAAATAAAGGCCACAAAATAAGAATCATAGCCCAAACCATATATATATATATCTAGTGGCTATTATATGTCCCTACAACATCAACTTGATGAACCACCTTCTTGCTTCCATTAGCTCAATTTAAACCAACCCCTAAAACACTGATAACCACCTCCATATCACTTGATACCACTACAATGGAAAAATATTTGGATATGGCCCAACTACTACTATCAAATAAGATTCAAGGCATAGTTGCATTTCAAGATTTGATTGTGTATAAGGCTTTAAAACTAGAGTATGAAGTTCTCTAGTTGCATGAGGAAAAGGCTAAATTATAAAATCAATTGGCAAAGTAATGACAATTGATAAATGACACTTGTCCCACCTTAGTTACATAGGTTCTAGGTGATAAAATAATGGCTAAAGATATTTAATTCACTTCTCTATTTATGTATATTACAAAGTATTGGGTAGCCACACATAAGGTGTTAGCATTGTCCACACAAGGTCATGCTATCAAGAATTAAACATAATCTATCTACAAACTTATGAATTTTTTTTATCATAAATATTACTAATTTAGAATTAGTTTAATAGTGACCACATCATAAACATTTCCCAAATTTCAATTGATAGTCCTACGAGATATAGGTTTCTCATTATTTTAGTACATGTATAAGAATATTTTCATGCTAATGATAAATCCTATAGAACATTAAAACTACATTAAATTTATTAGAATGAAATAAAATGTGGGATAATATATTTTGGTCTACTTGGTAGTTCATACTATTTATTGATAATGAATGCTATTGAGTTTTATATAGAGAAATTTCCATGGGAAGAAAATATTATAATAAAAATACTATACTTCAAAAAATTACATATGCCAAATTATAATTTTAAAATTTGGATAGATTTTCAAATAATTGACTTAATTTCAATTGAAAGATCTAGAACTATTTTAAGTATAAACTGAGTGATACTTTTTGGAAAAAAAATATAAAAAAATATAACTTTATCTCATTGTAAACACCATTTATAAATTATATAGCACCTTAGTCTTGTACACTTAGAAAATACATATCTTAGATTTACCCTCAGCTTATATACATTTATTGTTTCCAAAAGGATTGTATACACTATATCTTTGTGCCTAATTCCTTATCTCTTAGTTTGACCACTATTATTTTTTTAACCCAACCCTTATATCTTAACCATAATGTTATAAACCTAATTATTGATAGAGGTACAAACCATTGAGAGGGGGGTGAATCAGTGTTTAACAATAATGCAATATAATTCCTAGCTCTTCAAGCTACTTAACCAATCACATCAATATGCAAGATAAATGAATCAAAGAACAAACATAAATGTAACCGTTACACAAATATTTATGTGGGAAACCCTCATGGGGGAGAAAACCCACTCTCTATTCTAAAAAAAAATGGACTACAGTCCTATTAGATGATCACAAACATGAGGCTTTAGTGAAGCACCCACTTCACAAAGAGCACCAAACCCTAAGGTTGACAAGCACCAACTTGCCTAAGATGTTGAACACCAACACAACACCTATCAAATGAAAAATTATTTAACTTTTATTTTTTTTAATTATGATATATAAACCCTTCAATAACACTCTTATCCAAGTCTTCAACTCCACATAAGTCACCAACACCGAGCTATCTCTTCAACACAAGCAAATAACCCCTTCACAAATCTTTCACTCATTCAAATATGCTCTCATAAATATGGTAAAAATAATCAATATAATCATAAAATTATGTTGAGTCTAATGACATTTTTCTCTGCTCAATCTCATACAAACATTGGTCACCAAAATGCCCAACAACCTTCACACAAGGTCTTCAAACATCAACACAGACTTGCTTTTCTAGCTTGACATACTTCCTAAAAAAGGGCATAAAACATATTGTATATATACCACTCTCAATTATTTTTAGCCATATCTCTTTAGAAAATTTTATGAAGAATTATTTATGTCTCCCAAGGTTGGCCATGATCCTATGCATAAGCTTTCTATACCATACCATGAGCTCATGTCAAAAACACCTCATAAATAAAGCATAGCTCCACTTGTGTGACTATGTTTGACCAATAAGATATTTTTAAAACCCTAAAAATCAATAAATAATATATTAAATAATTCCTCAACACTCTCCAATCCTCAATAATACTTTATCTATCCATCTACCCTGCAAACAAACTCAAACATCCAAACCAAGTTCCTTTTGTTCATAAAACCATCATGGTCAACTATGAGTCAAACATTCAGTCATCTCCAAGTGAATAGGAACAATAATAATCTAATTTATAGAGTACATACATTCCCTAAATCACCCCCAAGAGCTCAGACCCATCCCTTCTTACTGATTAGGCCTTCCAATTCCACTTCTCACTCTGAGTGGTCTTTTTCACTTATGGCATCCTTTCCTTCATATGGACTAGGTGACTTTGAGGACCTATAATTTGGCATATATAAATGAATATTAATAAAAATTTCCATTAATTTTTTGATCAAGTCATAATCTTCATCTCACATCCATTTATTCCCCTTGTTACTTTCAAAAAAATCTCACAATATCAAAAATACTATTAAGAATGACTTTCTATGGGACCCATAAATAGTCAAGATTGATAAAATACATCCTAAGAAGCTTAAAGGATTCCTATGAAACCTCTAATAATCATCCTATTCATCCACCATATTTTTTATCACCTACAAGTAAAATCTTTCCAATCAAGTCTAAGACTAGGGTTTTTACACATAAAAACCTACTTAACTTCTTAACAATCATTCATAAATATTGGGACCTTAATCCATGAATTAATGTTTAAAAAACCTTCTTATGAACCCTCCTCAAATTATATAAAAGGTTCATCTTCCCATGCAAAGTATACATGAGCTAATGAACATGAGAATTTTCCTCTAGAGTTTAAAATACACCATTCGAGCACCCTCTGAAACACATGAAGTCATTTATGACTTTATCTCTCATATTATGACCTCAAAATTGGTTATTAAACTTTAAAAAACCTCTATAATCATCTACCTTATAGATATAAGGTCAAACACCCTAAAATCACTCATTAACCCTTCACAAGGCCTCACAAGCCCATCTAAGCCAACTAGGCTAATGGCAAAACAATCTTATAGACCACTTTCCACCTCTTTAAAACCATATATATGATCTATTATGACCATATACGTGTCTAAAATTCATATTCCATCAACACTAAGATCCATATCATGGCACATAAGCTAAAGCACTCAAGAACCCTTAGGTAATCATGCAAGATTAAGCCTATAAGTTATAAACTAAACTGTGTACCCCATGAAGGCCACATGAATTCAAACCTTGAATATAGAAAACATCAATATAAAGTCAAAAATAATCATACCAATCTCTATTTAGACATATAACATCCACATATGACACCCATACATACCCTTACAAGTATCACATTGCTCTAAGTACATTAGACCACCATGTTCCATCACTCTGGCCTGTTAGACCACTTTTTCATCACCAACGCCACTTGAAATCAATGAAAACACATCCTCCATCAATATCCCAAAAAATCCCCCTTTGTCATTGATGGAAACATTCTTTTTCTCTTTCTCCCCTTTACCAAAATGACAAAGTGGACTCTTTTTAACACTAGGCACCATAGAAAACAAGCAAATGAGTTATAAGAAACTCATGAAAACATGCTCACCTATAGGAAAACTTCAAAAAATGGACATTCAGACCTAACATAGGCAAAACTCCCCCTTGGAAGATGCTCTTACTCAAAAACTACTCTTGAACCATCAAGATCCCTATCACCAATTTGCAAGGCAACATAGCTCTTCCTAAGACCCTGCTCCAATTTTAAGGCTCCCCCTTAGTCTGCACAACCCATGCACACCTACAAGACCTCTAATAATATCTACCATCAACTCAAACAACAACATGAACACCATAGCACTATGTAATCTCACATACCATTATACTCAAGGCAACCTACAAACCACCAAAGGCACTTCAATCACACCACCATACCTAAAATATAATTATAATAGGCTAACGTAATATCCCTTCAGATACCAAAACAAAAGCTCTAAATTGCTTATCTATATTTCTACAAAACATCTTCAAATAGATAAATAAATCACAGTATAATCTCTTATTTATTTGCTCATGTGCTTATAATAGAGGTCCTTTGTCAAGTATACAAAGAATATTGAAAGTACGGCCTTAATAGCCTAAATATTTTTCAAACTGGAAAAGAAATTTAGATCTGGTACGTCTCAACCCACTGTGTCAAAAACACAGTTGCCGATGTCGGTTATACTGCCATCGTCGATCGACTGGAGTCGTTAACCTGCCGACGTCAATGATATGTCGGCTGATGTAAGTCTCTGTAGGTCTCTGCTTGTTGATGTCGGTGTCTGATCTTTTTGTTGATGCGTATGGATTTTCATGAAACTATATAGACTTTTTATGGCTGCCAATATAGCACAACTTGTATGCTTGATCCTGATCTGAAGAACTATGGGCTAATACTAAAGATCTATATCTAGATAATTCTTGAATCAAAACCCAAAATAAAGAAATACCTGTAAACCCTTGTGATAGCTTCTATGTGAATTTATCTCTCAAACTTGTAAACATTTGTGATAACTTCTATATGAAGTTATCTCTCAATTTGGCAATAGATCGGCTGATCTCTCACAACCTCTGAATCACACACAATGAAGAGTTAACGTTCTTCAATGCAAATGGAATCCTAGAACCCTTGGCTCAGTCTTCACAGAAGAATTTCTTAACAAGAATCAATATCAATAATCAATCATGAATACAAACTCTCTCCCATGAGAAACCCTTATACCCTCCAAAGGTGTGCTTGCTAAAATTATATTTCCTTAAATTAGACTAGGGCTCCTTAAATTAGAATTAGGGTCTTAAAATTAGACCAATATATTAATAATTAATAATTAATTAATATTTAATTTAAAATTAGACCAAATAATTAATATTTGATTAAATCAATGAAATATTAATATCTCCCTTAATTCATGTCTGAAAGAGCCCGAACGAAAGCCAAGCCTAGCTCCATCAAGACCCTCTATCCATCCCATCAGCCTACGAGGGTCGCATAATAGGCTAACCATCAACTCTAGACATGTCAACTAAAAAGGGGACATGACAATCTGCCCCTCTTGAAATTGCTTGCCCTCAAGCAATCGCTGAATGATAAACCAATCAATCCACTTGGATCCCAAATGTAGTCATGATCTCTGCCGCTATCAATCAACATGAAATCTAGGCCATGTCCATCACAACTCTCATCCAATGGCATCACATCATCCTTAGTACCATCCCAACATTCAATCCAAGAATGGAAATCAACTAGCAACTCAAGTGAACTCCTCACCTAAATAATATCTGAATCTGGAATGTGAATGCTAGACATACTCATATCATCATCAATATGTGACCCACCTGTAACAAAAAGCTGAGTCCCTATGACATGTGCTAACTCCTAAACTGAACTCACCTTAAGACAAAGCTCATCCACATGTCTCTCATGTGTTGGTGCCAATGTGCACTCGGTAGCGCACTCTCCCATATCGTGTGGTATGAGTCTCTCCATCTGATGAAAAAACATATTTTTGATGTTGCTACCCCATATAGCCTTAAGAATATGTGTCTTCCCACCA
The DNA here is from genome assembly GCA_037957365.1 of Torreya grandis. Classification (NCBI taxonomy): domain Eukaryota; kingdom Viridiplantae; phylum Streptophyta; class Pinopsida; order Cupressales; family Taxaceae; genus Torreya; species Torreya grandis. Next base: position 3,512,404 of record JARHVA010001376.1, read on the forward strand.
ACATCAAAACAAACCTCCATGTCTTTAAGATGAAGAGTAACTTCCTCAAGGGAATGAAGCCACTTCATACCCAAGACTAAGTCTATGTCCCCCACGTTCACCACATAATAATCAGCGTTGAACTCATAGTTGTTCAATCACAATGGGAGGTCTCTAATCATCTGCTCACACCTAAGAGTGTGACCATTAGCCACCTTAACTTTAATGCCCTTGAAACCTTCGGTAGTGAGTCCACACTTCTCCACAAATCTAGCATCTATAAAATTATATGTGGCTCTTGTATCAAGAAGGGTGATGACCTTTTATCCTGCCAAAACTCCACGGAGTCTAAATGAATCATCCGACTGAATGCTAGATAGGCATGCCTCCTGTATGTGTAGCTCTAAATCTGCCTCTGCCTTACGCTCCTCAGGACTATCTTGCTGTTCAAAATCTTCTGATTCCAAATCCTCATAATATGCCCACATCACACGATTTGCCTTGCCCTTAGGCCTCAAAGGACAGTCATGGTTGGCATCATATAGACCTTTGCAGTAGAATCAAAGCCTTTTCCTACGTAGATCATTAAGAGCCTCTCGATCTAAAGGTGGTGCTATTGGGTTGGCCTTTGAATCATTCTTAACACTTGATGTATCTTTGTTGAAATCTAATCCCTCTCTATCTCCATTGGAGCACTTATGGTCCTTAGATGAAGAGGTACCTCTGGAGTTAAATCTACTGGATGGGGCTGCCATCTCCATGCTATGCACCTTCTTCATAGCTTCCTGTAATGAAGGAGGATCAAAGCCTTTGATCCAACCTCTCAATGGCTCTGTCAATCCCTCCATGAAGAGTACTACAAGTTGCCATTCTGAAATGTCAGGAAACATGACTGATAACTTTTGGAAGTCACCAATGTAAGACTCTAGACTGCCACTTTGGCACAACTATGCCAACTCTCAAAAATAGGACTCTGGATCCCTCCTATCAAAATGCTCTACCAGCCTATCCATAAACTCCTAGTAAGATGTGATATAATCATGATGGAGTGTTACCATCACATGGTGCCACTAATCGTGAGCTACTCCCTCAAGATGTAGTGTTGCATATCTGATAGCATCTTCCTCAGCCATCGGATGTAATGTGAGAAAGGTGTCTAACTTACTAATCTAGGCCTGTGTTGTGACCTTACCACTACCGTTGAACATCGCGAGTGTGAGCCTACTCGTAGCATGTTTTAGATCATTGTTCTGGTGTCTAGGTCTCCTGTCTTGTCTAACCAATATGTAGTTCTCTCTCCTTAGATTAACAAAATGATCAAAGGACATCCTCTCTCAAACATGAGGAGGTAATAAGTCCCACTCATCATTTATAGCCATGTAGACATCTGGAAATGGGGAATCTCCTGCCTCCTCCTCTGCTGGAACTTCTAGTTCCTCTTGAACAAATGTAGGACATGTAGGTCTATCCACTATTCTGGAGTGGGCCTGTTGGGGTCTCTGATTAACCATAACACTCCTATTATCTCCTTGTTCCCCATTCTATCTATCAGATGTGTTCATCCTCCTTATCATAGCAGTGAGTACTTGTAGTGCCTATGTCATCTCATGGTAGGTTTCTTTGGTACCCAGATCATCATTATGTCAGTGGCCCCTGGGTGGGCTACCCTCACGTCTGTCACTCATGATAATCGGTTGTTGTTCTAACACCTGGGTACCTTCAAGCAAGGCTCTACTACATGTGTTATACCTATGTGGTCCCAACTCTTGTGGCTGCATAAGATTGTCAAACCCTCAGGATGGCAGGATTTAGCTCTGATACCACTGTAATATCCCTTCAGATACCAAAACAAAAGCTCTAAATTGATTATCTATATTTCTACAAAATATCTTCAAATAGATAAATAAATCACAGTATAATCTCTTATTTATTTGCTCATATACTTACAATAGAGGTCCTTTGTCAAGTATACAAAGAATATTGAAAGTATTGCCTTAATAGCCTGAATATTCTATAAACTGGAAAGGAAATCTAGATCTGGTACGTCTCGGCCTACTGTGTCAAAAACACAATCACCGACGTCGGTCATACTACCATTGTCGATCGACTGGAGTCGTTAACCTGCTGACGTTGGTGATATGTCGGCTGATGTCGATCTCTGTAGGTCTCTGCCTACCGATGTCAGTGTCTGATCTTTTTGTTGATGCATATGGATTTTCATGGAACTGTATAGACTTCATATGGCTGCCAATATAGCACAACCTGTATGCTTGATCCTGATCTAAAGAACTATGGGCTAATACTAAAGATCTATATCTGGATAATTCTTAAATCAAAACCCAAAATAAAGAAATACCTATAAACCCTTATGATAGCTTTTGTGTGAAGTTATCTCTCAAACTTGTAAACACCTGTGATAACTTTTGTATGAAGTTATCTCTCAATTTGGCAATAGATCAGCGGATCTCTCACAACCACTGAATTGCACACAATGAAGAGTTGATGTTCTTCAATGCAAATGGAATCCCGAAACCCTTGGCTCAATCTTCACAAAAGAATTTCTTAACAAGAATCAATATCAATAATCAATCATGAATACAAACTCTCTCCCATGAGAAACCCTTATACCCTCCAAAGGTGTGCTTGCTAAAATTAGATTTCCTTAAATTAGACTAGGGCTTCTTAAATTCGAATTAGGGTCTTAAAATTAGACCAAAATATTAATAATTAATAATTAATTAATATTTAATTTAAAATTAGACCAAATAATTAATATTTGATTAAATCAATGAAATATTAATATCTCCCTTAATTCATGTCTGAAAGAGCCCAAACGAAAGCCAAGCCCAGCTCCATCAAGACCCTCTATCCATCCCATCAGCCTATGAGGGTCGCATAATAGGCTAACCATCAAATTTGGACTTGTCAACTAAAAATGGGACATGACACTAACATGCTCAATTGGAACCAAAAATTCCAAACTTCTTTTAAAAACTTTCTCAAAAATATTCAGTTTCTTCACTAGGCCTACTTGGACTCCTTGTAGCCCTATCTAGCCACTATATACCTCATAAATTTCTACCCTAATCATTTAAAATCATAAAATTCCATATCTAAAGTCCACTACCATGCCCCCTTAGACATGCCAAAAATGAGCTTCCAAATTATCCTTCCTAGCATACTTCCTTCTTTAGCCTACTAGCCAATTAGGCCTCCTAGTGAGCTAAAACTTGAATAAAATGAATTATACTCACTTCTAAAACACTGTAAAAGTTGATTCAGGTAACCATTTGGACCATTCATCTGATTTTGAAGATTCTAGCCTCTAACTCCAAATTTTGACCACTTTTTCAAACATACCCAAATCACTAGGCCTTCAAAGTAACATTTAGTAAAAAGTCAACCTCCAGTCGACATAGACACCTGAGCTAGATACCACACCTATAGACCACCAAAAATCACGACCATGCCAAATTTAAAGCCTCCACACCTTTTGGAACCATGACTTCCTTTAAGCCACCAAATGCATGCTCTAGAGAAGAGAAGCCAATGACCACTCAAAATGCTCCACTTGGCACAAAAGGATTCAACAACATATGAAACTACCTATATAATGTCTCAAACATGTGTTGAAACCTTCATAAACATAAAATACTTCATGATATATATTCATTCTTTAAATGACCTTTCAAACCAAGCATTTTGTGTATATAGACTAAAACCTGCAGTAGGTACCTTGACCAAATGGTCAAAATCACATCTGAGCACCTCATCAGCATTTCCACACTATATTTCCTCCTTTGACATACAAAAACCAAATTTAATCACTTATCAACAAGATTCTATCCACATTAGAACACTATATGAGTTGTCTTGGAACTTTCTAGGCAATCATCGCTACCAAAAATGATCAACTCAGAGTTTTGACCATAAAACACACATCTAAGAATATCAAGACCTCAAACCACCTCATAATGACTCATGATAATCTTCCTCAAGACCTCATATAAGCCACTTATTCATTATCCTTTAAATCATCATTCAACCAAGGCATCACAAATTGATCAAAATGACACTTTAGGACCAAAAGTCCTGAACATACCTTTTGAACAAACAACTAACCTCAGCAACTAAAGCAACTCTTTTGACTGATTACTTCACCTCTCCCAATGACTAATTATTAATTAAAGTAATAAATAATTACCCTTATACATTATCTTAGATATTCAAACATAGCTTTAGGTAATAGTTTGGTCATTATGTCTGCTAGTTGTTCCTTAGAAGGTATATATTCCAATTTGACAACTTGATCATGAACCTACTCATTTTGAAAATGATACTTGATAGGAATATGCTTAGTATTATAATGAATCATTGAGTTATTTAATTTTTTATGTCATTATTATTGTCACACAGAATAAGACAAGGACCATCTTGACTTACCTTATAATCTTTTAAGGTTTGCTTCATCTAGATGATTTGAGTACAACAAGAAGTTATAGCAATGTATCCAAATTATGTAGTAGATAGATATACTAAATATTTCTTCTTATTTAACCAAGATACTAAGGATTCACCTATGAATAACACTCTTCCACTATTTCTCTTCCTATCATCAACACATCCTACCCAATCAACATTTGTACAGGATTTTAGCTTGAATTCCTTACTCCTAGGATACCACAAACCATAGTTCATGGTGCCTTTGAGATACCTTAGGATTCTCTTAATAGCCTTAAATTTAGATTATCTAGGATCTACTTTATATCTTCCAACTACACTTACTACTTATATAATATCAGGTCTAGAAGCAGTAGAATATAATAGACTCCCTACCATGGATCTATACAAGGATTGATCAACTTTAGAAGAATCATCATACTTACTCAACTTACATCATGTTTTCATAGGAGTACTTATGGGTTTTCTATCCAACATATTGACTTTCTCAAGCATCTCCTTAATTTATTTGGCTTGAGAGATAAAGATCCCTTTGTCTAGTTGATTTATCTACATTTCTAAGAATAATAAGAGTTTTCCTAACATAGACATCTCAAATTCAATTTTCATTACCTCTACAAAGTCCTTACTCATCTTATCATTTAATAAACCAAATATTATGTCATACACGTAAACCACAATAAGAAATTGATGTTCTCCTTCTAACTTGATTCAAATATTATTGTCTGCCACTCCTCTTATAAAACTTTGATTTAGGAGATACTTATCTAATCTATAATACCAAGCTCTAGGAGCTTGTTTAAGGCCATAGAGAGCCTTATTCAATATTCAAAAAAAAATTTGATTATCATTTATATTATAACCCCCAATAAACTCCATAAAACTTATTTTTCTAAATTTCCATTCAAAAATGTAGATTTAACATCCATTTAGTATACCTTGATATTTATAAAACTATCATAGGCTAAAAGTAGTCTATCATCTCCTAAATAGTTCTATTATTTATTTCAACTACTCTATTTTGTTGTGGAGTTATATCAGTTGAGTATTGTCTTATTATTCCATGATTATCACAAAACTCCTCAAACTCATTAGACCATAATTCTCCACCTCTATCTGATCTGATACACTTGATCTTTGATCCCTTCTCATTCTCAACAAGGGATTTGAAAGCTTTGAACTTGGTAAAATCTTCTAATTTTTGTTTTAAAAAATAGATCCTAGTCACTCTTATGAATTCATCAATCAGTAACATGAAATAGTAATTACATTTTAGACTTTGATTCCTCATAATATCACATAAGTTAGTGTTAATTAACTCTAATGAATTAGTAGTAGAAAACTCCTTTGTCTTGTATCTTCTCTTTACTTGTTTACCATGGAAAAAATACTTACACAAAGATTGAGAAACCGTATAAATATTGGGCATATGTATTACATGCCCCTTTGAACTAATCATTATCATATTCTTGAAGTTTATGTGACCAAGTCTTTTATGCCATAGCCATCTTTCTTCTTCTTGACTCATCAAACACTTTTCTCTTTTGGATTCATGATATATATACATATTGTTTTCTACCTTGTGAATCTTGGCAAGGAGTATGCCATATTTTCCTTTTCTGATTTCATAAAAATCATCATATAAGGTCACAATATTACCTTGTTCACACATCTAACTAACATTAAGAAGATTATTCTTTAACCCTTCAACATATTAAACATTTTCAATCTTTGAAATTCCATTATCTAAACTCAAAGTTCCCTTACCTCTTATAGTAGCAGAGTTGTTGTCACCAAACCTAACAACACCAGGATTTGATTCCTTAAGAGTGATGAATTTACTCTTATCTCCTATCATGTGACTAGAACAACCATTGTCTATGTACCATTTCTTATCCCCATTTTTTTTGAATGTAATGTAACTTGGACAAATATGGACTCTTCATTACGTATCATGATGTACCTTAGAATCACCTTTCAAGATGTTAAGCCTCAAAATGACCTGCTCTGATACCAATTGATAGAAGTACACACTACTAAGGGGGGTGAATTAGTGTTTAACAATAATGCAATAAAATTCCCAACTCTTTAAGCTACTTAACCAATCACATCAATATATAAGAAGAATGAATCAAAGAACAAACATAAATGTAACCATTACACAAATATTTATGTGGGAAACCCTCATGTGGGAGAAAACCCACTCTTAAATATATAAAACAATGGACTATATTCCTATAAGATGATCACAAACATGAGGCTTTAGTGAAGCACCCACTTCACAAGGAACACCAACCCCTAAGGTTGAAAAGCACCAACTGTTGGAAATATTGTCATTAATGTCAAAGGTCTAGCATTATTGGTGATAAAGGCCCCATTGCATTTAATGATTTTTTTAATAGTAATATCTTAGATAATGTGTGTTAATATTTATTTAATATTAATAAATATATCTTTTGTTGCATAAAATCAAAATAATGGCCCATGGAGAAGTCAAAGAGTCATAGGGTAAAGACAAGAAGAATGGGATGCATTTTCCCATGAAGAGTCATCTTGGCGAATTCCAAGAGTCACCAAGTGAAGACAAAAGAGGAAGGGAATAATTTATCATGAAGAGACACTTTGAGGAATATGAAAAGTCACCAAGATAAAGACAAAAGAGGAAAGGATGCTTTTGCTTATGAAGGGTCACCATATGACTTTTCAAATGCAAGAATACAAAGGGTCATGCAAGTTTAGCACTATTTTCCATGAGGATTGAAGGGTCACAAAGGGTAAAAGCCAAAGGTCATTTAGAAATATATAAATAAAGGATTGAGAAGCCATTTGTAATATGGAAAAAGAGTATGAGTTGTAATTTTTATATCTAGCTTAGAAGAGTAGAGGAGAGAGAGGAAAGAGATATTGTAATGTGTTATCATTTGTTGAGAAAGCAACATTAAGAGATAGTTGTGTGGTATACACAAAAGGGGTTGGTGCTCCTGTGGGTTGGTGCTCATGAATATTTGATGTGTTGGTGCTCAAAAAAGGGGTTGGTGATCCTATGGGTTGGTGCTCATTAATAGTTATTGTGTTGGTGCTCAGCAAAGGGGTTGGTGCTCTTGTGGGTTGGTGCTCATGAATAGTTATTGTGTTGGTGCTTAGCAAAGGGGGTGGTGCTCCTGCAAGTTGGTGTTTGTGAATATTATAGTTTGAGTTAGTACTAATTCATATACTTGAGATTGTTCTCCATGGTTTTTTTCCATATTGGGTTTGCACGTTAAATTTAGTGTCTCTCTCTATCTTGTGTGGTGTTTATTATTTTAATTTTATTGCATATCTTGAATGTATGGTTAAGTATAATTTGATTAAGTTAAATTTTATAAGATTTATTATATAATGATTCACCTCCCCCTCTCAGTATATCTCATGCTTAACAATTGGTATTAGAACAAGTTTCTTTTTGAAAAAGTTTTACAGCTTGAAGGTAGATCGGGAAAGCACAAGATGGCCAAGTAGCTAAAGAAGGAAAATCAAGAGTTAAAATCTATTTTTGAGGCTCTTAAGGAATAGGTGTGTATCTTGGATTATAATTTGGCTATAGAATCAAAATAAAATAAGGTATTTATTCAAGATCTTAAGAATCAGCCAGATGTTGCAATTTCAAGTTTGAAATCAAAAGAAGAGATTATATTCATGGCCATACATGAAGATGCCTTTGTAAGAAAAAGTATAAATGATCAAGAAGAATAGGATGAATCCAAAGTGAATTTTGAAGGAGAACTCATTTGTGCTTTAGAAGAGTTAGAAGATGTTGAGAAGAAGAATCAAATATTGAAGTGCTAGATCAAGAAAAATGAAAAAGAGTCAAAGGAAATAATTGAAGATCTACAACCACACTTTGAAGAAGCCAAGAATAATGAAGAAGATCTAATGGCATAGTTGAAAATAGTAAGTAAATAATGTGAAAGGTATGTTATCAAAATTGATTCTTTAAAAATAAACCTTGACAGAACAAAAAAAGCAATCAATGATAGAGCAACCAATAATTCAAAATTTGAGAATAGCACTAATATGTTGAATAATATATTATAAATCCAAAAGGAAATATTAGATAAGATAGGTATTAGATTTGATAATAAAAAGATCTATGTTGAAGCTCTTACAAAAGAGGAAACAAAAAGGGAAGAAGTGAAGAATACAAAGGACATCTCAAACAAAGAAGGCTAGAGGGAACAAAGCTACAAAAGCAAATCAGGGCAAAGATACACAAATAGGTCCTATTTTTATGGTTATTATTTTTATTATAATGGATATGGTCACAATAAATTAGAATGTATAAAAAGAGCTAACATTTTTATAAATAAGAAGGAAATTCATGTAGAGTCAAGCAGAAGCTACAACTCTTTTGTTCCTATATCAAGCTTTGATGAAGAGGCCATAATATATTACAAGTGTAAAAAATTCAGACACATAGCTCAGTATTGTAGAAGCATGTTTGAGTCAGTCAAGAAGGACTAGAGTTTCAAGGCTCCATTCATTAAGAAGAAAGTTTAGACAGGTTCTTGGCAAAAGAAACAACCTAAAAAATCTATGTTGGTGCAGACAACTTTGCATGCAAGAAATGAATAAAAGCCATGGTTCATTGATATTGGATGTTTGAGGCACATGACAAGAAACAAGAGCAAGTTCATAACGTTGAAAAAGATCAATGGTGGCATAGTGAAATATGAAGATAATACTACTACCAGAATTGTTGGAAAAGGTACAATAAGTTTAGATAATGGTAGAACTAAAATTGAAAATGTTTAATATGTATAAGGTCTTAAGCATAATATTTTGAGTGTAAGTCAAATGTGTGACTAGGGGCACACACAACATTTTTATGCAGAAGGTTATGAAATTAGAAGAAAATATTTAGATGTATTGATTGCAGATGCTTAGAGAATAGGCAATAACTTGTATGTGCTATCAGACATCAAAGGTCAAAGATGTTGTTTGAGTTAGATTGAAGAAAGTTGGCTATGGAACAAGAGAATGGGGCACATAAATTTTGACAATCTTGTCAACATCAACAAAAATCAAGTAGTCAAAAATCTTCCAAAGATTACAAAGCCATCTAACACGCTTTGTGAACCTTGTCAGCATGGGAACCAAGCTAGAAGGTGGTTCAAAACAAAAGAGTACTCAACCACTCAAATGCTAGAGCTTGTTCACACTAACCTATGTAGACCTATGAGGACTCAAAGCACTCAAGGTGAGAAATATTTCATGTTGCTTATTGATGATTTTTCACGTATGACTTGGGTAATGTTTTTAAATAAAAAATCAAAAGCTTTTAGACATTTCAAAGCATTCAAAGCATTAGTTGAGAATGAAACCAATTTGAAGATTAAGTGTCCAAGATTATATCAAGGAAGAGAATTCATGTCAGATCAGCTTATTGAGTTTTGTGAAGATCATAGAATAAAGAGACATTATTTAGCAGCCAAAACTCCACAGTAGAATGGAGTAGTTAAACAGAAAAATAGAATAGTTCAGGAGATGGCAAGGACAATGCTAAATGAATCCAAGATAGCAGATAAATATTAGAGAGAGGTAGTTACTACAGTAGTGCATATTCATAATAGAGCATTATTGAGAGTCAATAGTGACAAGACTCCTTATGAGCTATGGAAAGACAAACCAACAATAGTTGATTATTTTAGAGTTTTTGGTAGCAGATGCTTCAAAAAGAGAACAAATGAAAAACTTGATAAGTTTGAATCTAGAGTAGATGAAGGTATATTTCTTGGTTATTTTTGAAAAATTAAAGATTATAAATGTTATAACAAAAGAATCAAGAAAATTGTTGAAAGTGCAAGTGTTATGATAGAAGAAGATGAAACATAAAGAATCAGTGATCTAGTAGAAACTCCTAAAATCATTAAAGAGGAAGGTTTTGAAGAATTAGATGAAGATGAGGAGAAGGAGAAAAATGGCATCAAAACTCCATCCAAATATATTCAAATAAATCATAATTAAAGTGACATCATCAAGGACATAAATGAAAGAATTTACACTAAAAGAATGATGGTAAGTGAATTTGATCAAGTTAATTTCTCTTTGTTATCTAAAATTAATCCTAGAACTTTTTTAGAAGCTAGAAATGATAAGAATTGGGTTAAGGATATGGATGAAGAATTAAATCAAATAGAAAATAATGATACTTGGGAATTAGTGCCTAGAACAAAAGATCACAATGTGATAGGAACAAAATGGGTTTATAGAAATAAGTTGAATGAAAATAGAGAAGTGACCATAAATAAATTAAGATTAGTATGTAAAAGATATGCTCATATTGAGGGAATAGATTTTGGAGAAACTTTTTCACCAATGGCAAGGTTAAATTCTATTAAAATGTTTCTTGCATATGTAGTGCTTAAAATTTTCAAAGTGTTTTAGATGGATGTCAAATCTAGCTTCCTAAATAAGAATCTTGAAGAAGAGGTCTACATTAAGCAACCTAAGGGATTTATTCTCTCAAATATTAGTAACCATGTATGCAGATTAAAAAAAACATTGTATGAATTGAAAAGAGCTCCCAAAGCTTGGTATGTAAGACTTGATAAGTACTTGCAAGATCAAGGATTAAAGTACAGATTTGTTGATAGTAATCTCTACATCAAAATAGAAGATGAGCATCAATTGATTGTTGTGTTATATGTTGATGATATCATTTTTGTATGAAATATTGAAAAGATGACAAAATAATTTTATGATAGAATGCAAAAAGAATTTGAGATGTCTCTGCTTGGAGAATTATCATTTTTCTTAGGATCAAAAATATTTCAATCAAATAAAGGATTTTACATATCTCAAAGTAAATATGCCAAGGAAATGTTGAAAAAATTTGGTTTTGAGGATTATGCACCAGTTGGCACACCTATGTGTATAGGAAATAAGGTGAGCAAGGATGAAGATTCACTTGTTATAGATTAATCTTTGTATAGATCTATGATTGGTAGTCTTTTATATTTGACAGCATCGAGGCCAAACATCATGCATGTAGTAAGTATGGTTTCAAGATATCAGTCATCTCCAAAAGATAGTCATATTTAGTTGGTGAAGAGACTATTCAAATATATCAAGGGGATATTGGATTATAGATTATGGTATCCCATAGGTAAAAATTTCACTTTGATTTCTCATACAAATTTAGATTGGGTAGGGTGCTTGGATGACAGCAAGAGTACAAGTGGAGGAGCTTTCTTCCTTTGTGATATCTTAGTATCATGGCTAAGCAAGAAGTAGAATTTAGTATCACTTTCTATAGCTAAATCAGAGTATGTTGCAGCAGTATTGTGTTGTACTCAAGTACTTTGGATGAAGCAAACTTTAGAAGATATCAAGGTAAAGTATGATGAACCTATTTATATTTTTTGTGATAACATAAGGGCTATAAATATTTTGAAGAATCCAGTGATGCATTCAAGAATAAAACATATTCCCATTAGATATCACTTCTTGAGACAGTAGGTTCTAGATCAATAAGTTAAGATGGAATATATCAATACTATAGAGCATATTGTAGATATTTTCATAAAGGCACTACCAAAAGACACATTTGAGTATCTACAAGAGAAGTTGGGAGTAACTTCTTTTATTTCTTGCCATTGAGGTTCAGCATCAGTTGAGGGGGAGATAAGTGTTAGATCTAGGTAGGCCCTTTGCCATTGATGTTAAAGGGGGAGAATAATAGGTGTAGGTACAAGGAATAGGTACATGTTACTAAAGTAAGGGGGATTTACTATATGTTTTTTAGATGACAGTATGTGTAGGTTTTAGGATGTGGTAGTTTCAAGTTAAGGTTGCCATCAACGACAAATGGGGAGATTGTTGAAATTATTTTCATTCATGTCAAAGTTCTAAAATTATTGGTGATAAAGGCCCCATTGCATTTAATGATATTTTTAATAGTAATAACTTGGCTGATGTGTGTTAATGTTTATTTAATATTAAAGAATATATTTTTGGTTACATAAAGTCAAAAGAAGGGCCCATGGAGAAATCAAAGATTCACAGGGTAAAGACAAAAGAAGAATGGGATGCATTTTTCCATGAAGAGTCATCTTGGGGAATTCCAAGAGTCACCAAGTGAAGACAAAAGAGGAAGGGTCAATTTCTTATGAAGGGACACTTTGAGGAATATGAAAAGTCACCAAGATAAAGACAAAAGAGGAAAGGATGCTTTTGCTTATGAAGGGTCACCATATGACTTTTCAAATGCAAGGATACAAAGGGTCATGCAAGTTTGACACCATTTTTTATGAGGATTGAAGGGTCACAAAGGGTGAAGGCCAAAGGTCATTTGGAAAGCTATAAATAAAGGATTGAGAAGCCATTTGTAATATGGGAAAAAGAGTATGATTTGTAAATGTTATAAATAGCTTATAAGAGCAGAGGAGAGAGAGGAAAGAGATATTTCAATGTGCTATCATTTATTGAGAAAAGAACATTGAGAGATAATTGTGTGGTATACACAAAATGGGTTAGTGCTCCTATGGGTTGGTGCTCATGAATAGTTGATGTGTTGGTGCTCAGCAAAGGGGTTCATGCTCCTATGGGTTGGTGCTCATGAATAGTTATTGTGTTGGTACTCAGCAAAGGGGTTGGTGCTCCTGTGGGTTAGTGCTTAGCAAAGGGGTTGGTGTTCCTATGGGTTGGTGCTCATGAATGTTTTATATGTTGGTCCTCAACAAAGGGGTTGGTACTCCTACAAGTTGGTTCTTTTGAATATTATAGTTTGATTTGGTGCTCATTCATATACTTGAGATTGTTCTCCATGGGTTTTCTCACATTGGGTTTCCATGTTAAATCTGGTGTCTCTCTCTATCTTGTGTGGTGTTTATTATTTCATTTTTATTGAATATATTGAATTTATGGTTAAGTTTAATTTTATTAAGTGAAATTTTATGAGATTTATGCTATACGGATTCACCCCCCTCTCAGTATATCCCGTGCTTAACACCAACTTGTCTAAGATGTTGAGCACCAATGCAACACCTATCAAATGAAAAATTATTGGACTTTGATTTCTTCTAAATATAATAGATAAACCCTACAATAACATACTTCTCCAAGTCTAAAACTCCACACAAGTCACCAACACCAAGTTATCTCTTCAACACAAATAAATAACCCCTTCACAAATCTTTCACTCATATTCAAATATGCACTCATAAATCTAGTAAAAATAATCAATATAATTTAAAAAAATGCTTAGTCTAATGAATTTTTTCTCTACTCAATCTCATAAAAAATATTTTCACCAAGACCCCCCAACAACCTTCACATAAGGTCTTCAAACATCAACACATACTTGTTTGTCTAACTTCACACACTTCCTTAAAAAGGGCATAAAATATCTTGTATATATACCACTCTCAATTATGGTCAGCCATATCTCTTTATAAAATTTTATTAATAATTATTTATGTCTCCAAAGGTTGGTCATGATCCTCTGCACAAGCTTTATATACCATACCATGAGTTCATGTGACAAACACCTCACAAACTAATCATAGCTCCACTTGTGTGACTGTGTTTGACCAATAAGAGATTTTTAAAACCCTAAAAATCACTAAATAATATATTCAATAAGTTCTCAACACTCTACAATCCTTATGAATACTTTATCTAACCATATACCCTATAAACAAACTCAAACATCCAAACTGAGTTCCTTTTGTTAGAAAAACCATCATGGTCCACTATGAGTCAACCATTAAATCATATCCAAGTGAATAGGAACAATAATACTCATATATATATATATATATATATATATATATATATATAATACATCCCCTAAATCACCTCTAATATCTTATACCCATCCCTACTTACTAATTAGGCCTTCTAATTCCACTTCTCACTCCGACTGGTCTTTTTCACTCGTGGCATTTTTTCCTTCATATCAACTAGGTATCTTTGAGGACCTATAAATTTTAAATATATATATTAATCTTCATTAAATTTTCCATTAATTTTTTAATCAAGTCATAATATTCATCTCACACCCATTTTTTCCCATGGTTACTTTTAGAAATCTCTCACAATATCAAAAATACTATTAAGAAGCACTTTTTTGTGGGACCCATAAATATTAAATATTGATTAAACACATCCTCAAAATATTATAGGAGTCATTTTCAACCTTAAATCATCATTTTATCCATCTACCATATTTTTGAGCACCTACAAGTAAAATATAGCCAATCAGGTGTAAGACTAGAGTTTTTGCACATAAAAACCTATTTACCTTCTTAACAATCATTCATAAATAATAGGAAATTAATCCATGAAATAATGATTTTAAAAACTTATTATTAACCCTAATAAACTTCTCCAAAATTATCATCTCCCCATGCAAATTATACATGAGCTGATGAACACGAGAATTTTCCTCTCGAGCTCAAAATACACCATTTGAGCACCCTCTGAAGCACATGAAGTCATTTCTAACTTTCTCTCTCATATATTGACCTTTTACTTGTTTAATAAACTTTAACACACATCTATGATCATCTCCCATGTATATATGAGGTCAAACACCCTAAAATCACTCATTAACCCTTCACAAGGCCTCACAAGCCCATATAAGCCAACTAGGCCAATGGCCAAAATATATTTCAAACCACTTTACACCTATTTAAAACCATATATTTGATCTATTAGTACCCTATACATGTCCAAAATTCATATTCTAGGCACACTAAGCTCCATATCATGGCACATAAGCCAAAGTACTCAAGAACCCTTAGGTAATCATACAAGATCAAGCCTATAAGGTATAAATTGAACTTTATACCCCATGAAATCCACATGAATTCAACCCTTGACTATATAAAACATCAAAAACAAGTCAAAAATCATTATACCTAGCTCCATTTAGCCATACAACATCCACTTAGGACACCCATGCACACCTTTGCAAGTATCACATTACTCCAAGTACATTAGACCACCATGTTCCATCACTTTGACCTGTTAGACCACTTTTTCATCACCAATGCCACTTGAAATCAATGAAAAAACATATACCATCAATATCCCAACACTTATCTTCCATCTCTACAAGTTTTGGACAAGCACCTATTTTCTAACTACCTAGACACTTGCATCCCAGTCAAATGCCTACATCGATGCAAGTTTCCTACCCTAATGCAAGTGTATAGTGACCTAAAGTCATCCAATTTTCAAATGAAATTTATTCATATGGTATACCTAGGTTATTTAATGCAATATATTATCCAAAGGATTGGTATAAATATAAGATCAATTCTCTTTCATTCCTGACTTAGAAAATACCCAGTAAAGACCAAGGAAAATTACCAAAAGCATTCTATCAAGTACTCAAGTGAGAAAATATTGCCACATTTATCCTATTTTCATATTATTCATATTGAAAACATATCTATAGGTTTGAATTACTGAATGATAATCCTAAGAGATATATTTTCCAAGTTATATAATGGTCATTATTGTTCTTACTTATCTCACATTTCATGATTCACACACAAACCAACATGTAGGGGAGAAATGCATAAGTCTAAGGCCTTATTTGAGTATTAGCTATATATTCAATTTTAATTAATAAAGGGGTTTTTGGGGCATCTCAAAACCATATTACCACTAACCAATTTTTTCCACAACCAATATGAGTATGAATAACTAAGATTTTGATATTTGATAAGAAGTAATAGACCATGAACTAGATCTAAATACACTAGAGTGAAGGTGACATAGAACTCATAAGAATCCAAGGGATCACATCCATTTTCAGTATTTATTTTTTATTTGACATAAGAATCCAAGTTAGATAGTAGCATTATCACAATCCCAGGTCAATTCAAGTGTTTGTGGCTATATAAAAACAATTTTTAGAGTTAGGTGACTATTCCATAATTTAGATCTATTTCTCTTTATGCTTGTTCTAGTTCTAGATCGGTATTAGCTTTATAACTAAGTATATTGTGTTCATTATCATTTCAATATCTATCATAGTTGTACTTTCTATATTTATTATATTTGAATAATAAATTTAGTATATGTTTTATATGAGTTTTAAAAATAATTGGTTTGCATTAAATATAGTCTACCATCTTTAAGCCCTAGGTTATCTCTACCCCTTTAACCCTAGATTATCTACATCTAGATTATAAGGTTAACAATTTGGTGAGGATCATAATGGTTCTATAGCTTACTAAAATTTTCATTAACCACTTTTTCATAATTAAAATATCCATTGTTAATGGCTTTCAATATCCATAAGGTGAAAAAACTTATATTAATACATTTACATAATTTCAAGCAACATGATGATGAATCCCTTCAATATTATAAAATTTTATTCAAAATTACATCATATGAGATAATATTTAGACCTTCAGATTTGTATTTACAAGATTTAACAATCACATTATTCATGGGTGGTGCTTATTTTTGGCATAACCATATTGATCCTACACAAACAAAAATTACATGTAATGTAAGACATTTACAATAGTTTGACTTTGATCTAAAATACTTACAAAATAAAGGAGGTTAGAAATATTTCTTGGGAAATATAACACCACCAATTTATTGTGGTCCTAAATTGGTGTAAACATGATTTTAGTTTATGCCAAATAAATATCCATATGCATTTACATTGGGAACTCTTTGGTTATATCAAATGGAAGAAAGTTTTTGCCAAAATCAGCAATGTATTTATTTTTCTCATGAAGGAAAATGAATCCATATACCAAATGATAACATTGGTTATTATAATACATATGTAAAATTTAGGATGAACATGCAATGTACCATTTTAAATTATCCAACCATGATTCAAAAAATGAAAAGGATACAACTTAAGTTTCAAGGCTTCACATATTCTAAAAATACCAAAAAAAATAAAAATCTAAAAATATGTTTAACATTTGCATATCCTATTAGGTCTTTGTCATATATATTGTTGGTTCCATGTTGGTTGATGGCATATCAATATTTTCCATATACATATGTGTTTCACACATATTTAGAGTTTGTTATAGGTATACATAGATACTTTATCTATGCACTTTTAGATGTTTGGCTTTCTATTTACTCACATCATCAGGACATCAGGGGTTTCCACCACTATGATCATGATAAACCCAAGTTATATCATTATATGGTCACTTTACATTATCCTATTTTATCTCATATATGTAATTACACATGGATTTTATCCTTGTTTATATCTTTCATAGTGTATTATATATGATATGTATTTAAACTTTTATCTAACACATACATCCAAAGACTAGTATGATATGTTTATGTTGGTTGTTTATATGTTCATTTATGCACTTCCTTGAGTATATTATCTTTTTATTATCTTTATTGTTTGATAATTTGAATATGATCCATTTTTTGTGTCCCTCATGCCTTTATTTGCCTCTTTTATATTTGAATATGTCATTGATTATTGTATTTTGACATTTGAATACATCATGTCCCTTCCATTGTGTGGCTTTAACATGGCCCTTGTTTGAGGTATCCTTAGACCATTTTAATTTAATTCAATTTTGAGTGATCTTTTGTGTGTGAATGATTTCATTTTGATCTTATGCTATTACTATCTAGGTATCTCCATGATCTACATCATGCATCTTAGGACTTGGTGTGATCACATTATTCATGATTTAATGATATATCCACCTATACATGTTCCATCTATATGTTACATGGTACATTCACATTTTAAATGGTCCTACTATCCTTTTGAGGTAAGGTATATACCATTTGATAATTTCCTCACCTCAAAATAGGGGGCATATCAGTCAGAGCATGTCATAGAGGAATGATTTCCATATTAATTCATAGATTCAAATGAAGGTGGGTCATGTTTTAGAAACATGTTATCCACATTTATTTAGTATTTAGCATACCTAGATTATATTGGGGTTATGTTTTGGAAATGTATCCTTGATATTGACACTTATATCAATTTTTAGATTATAGTGGTGGTATATTTTGGAAACATGTTCTCCACACTTACATAGTTTCAAATTGTCCAAATTATATAGTTATATGACTTAGATACAAATTTTTGGTAGAATTGTATACATTGGTACCATTGTTATACATAATTTTATCATGAGACATATCTAAGGTTCATATGTTATTTAATGTGCAGCTAATATTTCAAAATCAAATAGATATAAAACACTTTTAGGTACTGTCACAACCCACAATGTTAGATTATTATGGATTGTATTAAACCAATATATTACAATAGTTGGTTTGATTTTTGGTATGGTTGAGGTGATTAAATCACTCAATATTTCTAAGTTTATTGGTTATAATTTATTAAATCATCCAACTTCACCATTTTTATAGTGTGAGTTGACTTTGTTCACCCACACTCACCAAGTAATATGTATGATTGGGTTGCATAGCTGAGTAAATCTTAACTATCAGGTGAAAACTCAACTTTTATCCAATGTTTGGGACGTGTCCTCCAATCTCTCTATTTATCTCTTTATATGTATACACTTTCTATATTTATTTTTCATTGTCTTAGTTTCAGTAATTCATAATGATATATCTTTCAAGTCAATTTCTAAAAGGTAAGATGGTTCCATCAATACATAGGTGTACTCTCAAAGCTTACTCTCTTTAAATTTAAATTATTTTAATCCTTTGAATTTCAGATTATATGCACTAATTATATACTATAACATGTTCTTGGTTTTAGGTCAATCACCATAAAATCATTCAAGTTGGACTCAAGCAAAGATAATGTGTGTTATATACACCTAGGTATGCATTTATTCTCTTTAAACCAATAACTTCATTACTAGATTAAAAGGGGGATGTAGACACTTTTTAAATTATATAAAACTTTTGTCATGTACACTTTCAAAATACATATCATGGATGTACCTTTATCTTCTAGACCTTTCCCACTTCTAAAAGGCTTGCAGACACACTCTTTATGCCTAATTTATTATATGTTACTCTGACCAATGTTATTTCAATGACCCAAGCCCTCTATCTTTCTTTAAATGTTGTAAACTTATATTTCATCTTTGAATATTATGGACATACACCTATTTTCTAATTGCTCAAACACTTGCATCCCAGTCAGATGTATAGGTCAATGTAAGTGTTTTACCCCAACACAAGTGTTCAGAGCCCTAAAGTCATCTAATTTGAAATTAAAACATATCCCTATGGTAAACCTAAGTTCTATATGTGATATATTTTCCAAATGGATTGGTATAAATATAAGATCAACCCTCATTCATTCTTGACCTAGAAATAACCTAGCATATACCAAGGAAAATTACCAAAAGCATTCTACCAAGAACTCAGGTGATGAAAACTTCCCTGTTTTCTCTTATTTCCATATTAGCCATAGGGACAACACATATACATATATTAATTACTGAAGGAGCATCCCAAGAGATATATTTTCTTAGTTAAAAACTAGGTCATTATTGAACTTGTTTATCACACATTACATGATTCAAATACAATCTGACATGTAGGGGAGAACTACATAAGTTTAAGGTCCTCTTCGATTTATTGGTTATATAGGTAGAAATCATTGATAGATGGTCTTTAGTGTAGATTAACACTATGTGCCCACTAACCCATTTTTCCCACAACCAATATGATGATGAAAAACTAAGATTTTTCTATTTGATAAGGAGTGATAGTTTATGACCCAGATCTAAAAGAACTAGAATGAAAGGTGACACAAAACCCAAAAGCATCCAAGTGGTCACATCTAGTTTTAGTAGGTCTTTGGTACTAGACACATGCATCCAAGTTAGATAGTAATATCTATGTAACTATCCTAGTTCAATACAAGTGTCTAAAGATATAGAGGTACAATTTATAGAATCATGAAACTATTATAGAATCTAGATCTTGTCCCACTTTTATTCTGGATCATATCAGTATTAGGATTAGAACTAGATAAGTATATTTGTAGTTTATTATCATTTCAATATCTAGCATTATAGGACTTATATCTTATATCTTCATCATCTTAGTATAATAAATTTAGTATATGTTTTATCTATTTTTAAAAAATAATTAGCCTAATTTAGAGATAGTATACCATCCTTATACCCTAGGGTATCTCTACCCCTTTAACCCTAGATTCCTCACATATATATTTTATGGATAAACACTCATATATTATTATGAGATTAATATGTTCATTATATGTTAAATAAACATTAACAAGGGTTGTCAATTTTATAGCATTTAAATTTGGCATGTACTATTAAGATGAAGGATCAAATGTCTTACATGTGATTTTGAAGTTTTTAAACAAATACATCA